>RCUC01068084.1:0-13077 GCA_003697995.1 Taxidea taxus jeffersonii
GCACGATGCCCCCGGGAACCCTGGACTGGGAGGCTGGAAGTCCTAGCTGAGTGACGGTGGGAAGGCGTAGTTTCAGTTTCCCCTCCCATAAAATAGAGGTGATACTTTGGCCCACCCTCTGCACCGGGGATGGAAGTGCCAAAGGTAACCCACAGCAGCTGCTTTAGAAACTATTCCAGAAAGGGGTTGTGGCACGCTGAGCGGGGAGCCAGAGGCAGGCTGGGGGGGAAGACTTGACCACCTGGCAGGGAGCCCAGACTCCATCCTGGATGTGCATGGCTCTTGGCTCTTCCCCTGGGTGCTAGGATCCCAGCATGGGGCCAGAGCCACCTCCAACTGGCCCGAGGACCACAAGCACACTGCGCAAGATCCGCGCCTTCTCTGCACCTGCAGAGAAAGAGAGGACTCTGCCCAGGAGAGCATTAAGAGGGAGAAGGCTGGAGGGCCAGTACTGGGAACTGGCAAGGACTGAGAGAGAAGATGCGGCTCCAAGATTTGCCAGACACGGGTGCAGAGTTGGGTGGGGGATGAGGCAGCCCCTCCGGGGTTCTAGGGCTGAGGATTTACCCCTACCCTTGTGGCTCTGACCAGCCTCCTCTCCATCCGCAGCGCTCACTGTCACCCAAATCCACATCCCCCCCACCATCCCCAGAGGTGAGTCTGCCCCACACCTGACACTTGCCCAGCTCCCCACCCCCACACATATGCAGGGCCCGCAGGATGACCTCATCCTGTCGCCGACCAGCTCTGGGGCCATCTGTCTGTCTAACCCAGGACCTCATTTAGCCCTTTCACCCTGGGTCAGACACCACCAGCAGGTCAAGTCCTTGGACACGCTTCCTCTGCCCTGGGGTTGGGAGCTCATGGGCTGCTAGGGTGGGGGGACATAGATGGTGGAGTGAGGTGAAGCAGTGTCTCCATGGGCTGGAGAGGGTTAGGGTGGGGGACCTGGGAGCTTCAGTCAACCACACTTCTCTGCAGGTGTGGGCGGAGAGCCGGTCCCCTGGAACCATCTCTCAGGCTTCAGCCCCAAGAACCACTGGGACCCCCCGGACCCCGCTACCCCATTTCCACCATCCCGGTAGGTTTTATGGCATGGTGGGGCACCCTTCCCCTAGGACCTCTTCTTTCTATAGGGACCCAAGCTTCTTATTCTCAGTCCCCCGCTCTCTGGGGTATAGGCTCACTCCAGAATGGCCAGACCCCCTCTTGCCAGGACCACAGGCAGAACTCCCCAAAATGATGGGCCCTGTTGTGCCTTTGCTCCCACCCAACCAGAAAAGTGTGAAAAGCCCCAACCCCTTGAGGGATGACTCCAGAAACTCTGGTTCTGTCTTGGCTCTGGGCAGGAGCCCCTGAATTTCCTTGCCTTCTCCCATCCCATTTGAGCCCTTCTCTTCAATGAGCCAGCCTCGCCCACCATCAGCATATCCTTCTCATTGGCTCTTGCTCCCTGTTCACAGAGACCACCCGCCCAGATTCCAATATCTACAAGAAGCCACCCATCTACAAGCAGAGAGGTAAGGGCTCCCTTCCCTGAGCTGGGCTGGGAGGCCATGGGAGAAAAGCTGTCCATAATGGCACATAACGTCTGCCCAGTGCCCTTTGTTGTGCCCTATTTTCACACACACGGTGCCACGGGTATGACCGGAACAGGTGAAGGAGTTGGGGGCTAGGGTGGGCTGAAGCAGCTTGACTCGGGGTGGGGACTGACCCTGGCCTCCACCCGCAGAGTCCACGGCAGGCAGCCCTCAGAGCAAGCACCTCATTGAGGACCTCATCATCGAGTCCTCCAAGTTCCCTGCAGCCCAGCCGCCGGACCCCAACCAGCCAGCCAAGATTGAAACTGACTATTGGCCATGCCCCCCGTCATTGGCGGTCGTGGGTAGGAGACCGTGTTGGAGAGTGGAGGGGAGGCCCGGGACACTGCCTCATAGTCTGCGTTGAAGCTCCACGAACCCACCTTCTCCCCACTGCCACCCTATGTCTTTCATGACCCTCGTGGCCCATCGCTATTCCCTGCCTTCCCCTAGCTCTTGGTGTACTTGGTCCTGCTTGTTGGTCTTCCCCTCCTTTCCATTCACTTACTGGACCACTCAGCAGACATTGACCAAACGTCTGCATCCCGGGCTCTGGGATTGGAGCTCTGTTCTGGAAAAGAGAAAGAGGAATGAGACAAGGTCTTGGTCCCCAGTGAATTAGGTCATGTGACTGTGTGTTGCCTACTCAGCTTTACCAGAAGGCTAGAGAACATTACTTTTATTTTTCTTTAAGGCTCTTATTTCTTTATTGAAAGAGACAGAGTGAGAGAGAGCACAGCAGGGAGGAGAGGGAGAAGCAGGCTTTCCGCTGAGCAGGGAGCCCAATGTGGGGCTCGATCCAGGCCCCCAGATCATGAACCGAGCCAAAGGCAGATGCCCAACTGACTGAGCCACCCAGGCGCCCCTCCTTTTATTATTTACAAAGTAATCTGTAGTGTTCTCTTGAAGGGGCAGCCCAGCACCTGATAAATGCTTGGTGAGTGAATGGCTGATTGATGAGCCTGCTTGTGCCCATGTTCCCCAGAGACAGAATGGAGGAAGCGGAAGGCATCTCGGAGGGGGGCAGAGGAAGAGGAAGAGGAGGAAGATGATGACTCCGGGGAGGAGATGAAGGCTCTCAGGGAGCGTCAGCGAGAGGAACTCAGTAAGGTAGCATCTCGCTTCGCCTCAGCCACCCTGCCCATGTCTTCTTGGGGACAAAAGTCCCAGGTCTCTAGCTATTCTGTTCTGAATGGTTTCGTACCCGAAGAACATCCTGGTAGGAACACGAGGAATTCCGCTTCTTCCCAGGACATCAGGTTGCTGCTGCTTGAAGGGACACCAGGGCCTCATGCTGCTCTGGGGGAACACTAGTTAACTTAGGGTTAAGGGAAAGAAAAGGGTGCCCCCCTCCCAGTGCCAGGCTTCAGGAGGCTAAGTTCGTGGGAAGAGGAGCAAGGACAGCAGGAGAGAGGGTGTCGGGAGTCATGGAAAGGCCATGAGAGTGGCTAGGGCTGGCTGGGGCTGGTGCTCTGGGAGAGGGACCTGGGACACAGAGGCCACTCGGATGCAGCGCCGACTCCTTCCTCTCGGGGGTGGCCAGACCCCACGTGGCAGCACTTCAGACCAGAGTGACAGGCCCCATAGGCTCCAGGGCACAACCCAGCAGCTGGGGAATGCAGGTATCCGGCTCCGATGGAGGTAAAAACTGAGTACGGAAGTCTTCCTCTCTCCTTCTCCAGGTTACTTCCAACTTGGGAAAGATGATCTTGAAAGAAGAGATGGAAAAGTCCTTGCCTATCCGGAGGAAAACCCGCTCTCTGCCTGACAGGACACCCTTTCATACCTGTGAGTGCCACAGCTGGGGCCCCGAATCATGTGGCCAGACCTCAAGGCCAGAACCACAGGTTCTGTGTCCGTCTATCATATGAGGGTACAGGAGACAGAGATTCTGTCACTGGCATGTCAAGGCACTCATGCTCTCCTCACGGCAAGGATACCAGTCATGGAATAAGACTAGGTGATAAAAAAAAGTACCAGCTAAAGTAGAATGAGCAAATTTTTTTTTCTTTTCTTTTCTATTTTTAAGGTTTTATTTATTTATTTGACAGACAGAGATCACAAGTAGGCAGAGAGGCAGGCAGAGAGAGAGAGGGAAGCAGGCTCCCTGCTGAGCAGAGAGCTTGATTCGGGGCTTGATCCCAGGACCCTGGGATCAAGACTCGAGCCGAAGGCAGAGGCTTTAACCCACTGAGCCACCCAGGCGCCCAGCAAATTTTTTTTTTCATTGACAAAACATTTATTGAGTGTCTAACATATGCTGGACCCGGGATTATAAAGAGTCAAAAAACATATTCTCTTCAGACACTGAGGACAGCATGGGAGCAGAGGCAAGGAACAGGAAACATCCTGGTCTGCTTACAAGCCTGCAGGAGCCTGCAATTCCAGAACCCAGAGTGTGCCTTGGGGTGACAGGGATCAGCCAGAGACATGGTGGCCTAGGCTTTGGGTACTATACTTTTCATCCCTGGAGTCTAGCCCGAACTTCCTCAGAGCGGCACGGCTGCAGCAGAAGCAGAGGAAGGGAGATGTGAGAATCCAAGCTGAAACTCTGAGGCCTATGAAAGCCTAGCCTCGGCCCCACTCCTGTTGGTCAGAGCTCAGTGGGCAGCCTCCACTGGAGGGAGGGAAGGAACATTCCAGTGCCTGAAGAAGGCAGTGGCTCAAAAGCATACAGGCTGGGAGAGAACAGGCAGGCCATCTTTGGAGACACTCTACCACATTTTCCAAGGGGCTGGGTAAGGGCTAAAGCTATCCCGAGGCCCAAAGAAGGGCGGTGGGTTTAAGAAACATATACGAGATGGAGTCAGCTGGACTAAGTGGTTGATTGGACGTGGGGAGAGAGCCAAGTGGGGGTCTTGGCTTGGGTGCTGGGTGGGGACAAACCTGGAACTGAGGTGATGAGGGAGTGGGTCTTGGGGGAAGGACGAAGGGACCGGTTTGGGACATGCTGGGCTTGAAGCACATGTAGGTGGGAGCCGGGTCTTAACTGAGCCAGAAGCTTGCAGGGTGAGGTGAGTCTTAAGCTTGTGTAAGACCTTGAAAGAAAATGGGATTGTGCAGAGAAGAGAGGGAAAGGAGGATGTCGAGGCTGTGCCCTGGCGCCCCTCCCCCAAACATACCCCCACCTCTAAGTAGGATTCAGGATGTGAGAAGCCATCTTCCCGCCTCGAAATGCCTCTTGCTCTGTGGGCTGGGGACTTGGGTCCAGGAGCAGGTGCTAGGAGAAGCTGAGGCCTGCAGGGACAGGGGAGCTGGTTGATCTAGGGTTAGGGTTGCATGAGGCAGGCTCTGAGGGAGGAGGGGCCAGGGGCCTGCTGACCGTGGAGCGAAACTCGGGGACATGGGTGAAGATCAAGACCCTGGAGGTCCCCACGACCCTGATGAATGGATGTGCTGGGAGTGAGGCTAAGGGGAAGCTGCAAACAAGGAAGGGTGTGATGCAGTGGCTGCAAAGTGGGATTCCCGGGCTTCAGATGTCAAGGTGCTGGCATTGTGGACAAGACCCCGGGGGTGGCCATGTAAGGGGCTGCCTCAATGGGGGGTGCAGGTGGAGGCCACCGGGGTGGGGGATTCAAGGAGCCATAAGGGCCATATGTGCATGGATATCCACAGGGACACTGAGTCCCCAGGATGATGGTTCAGTATGAGTGGGAAGAGTTACAATAGGGCCTTCTTAGAGAATGTAGAGTAGTGAAGGCCTGAAGAGGCAGGTGGAGAGATGCCCCGAAGGTGGGATTCAATCTTCATGTTCCACCAGATTTTGCTATTCAGTCAGAATTAGCTTTTCAACTTCCGTTTTGGCCTTACAAAGTGGAAGAGCCAAATGTCTACCTCCTCATCATCTTTGGCATCCCTGAACTTATATGTGACGGTGATCACATGAGTACACAGGTTACGGTCGTAGCTAATCCACCTCAACAATTTTAGACTGTTTTCTTCTTTAATTTACTTATTAGAGAGAGACGTAGCGTGTGTGTGTGAGCAGAAGGAGGGGCAGAGAGAGAGAAAATCCCAAGCAAACTCTGCACTGAGCCCGGAGCCCAACGTGGGGCTCGATTTCAGGACCCTGAGATATGACCTGAGCAGAAATCACGTCGGACACTTAACCCACTGAGCCACTCAGGGGCCCTCAACAATTTTAGAATTATGAACAGGCATGTCATTCTGACTTTGTAGTAACATTGAAATGGTCATTTTCAAACATAAATAAGCTTTCTAAAAGTAATTTGAAGGACGCCTGTGTGGCTCAGCCATTAAGTGTCTGCCTTCAGCTCAGGTCATGATCCAGGTGTCCTGGGATCGAGCCCTGCTTCAGGCTCCCTGCTCAGTGGGCAGCCTGCTTTTCCCTCCCCCACTCTCCCTGCTTGTGTTCCCTCTCTCTCTGTCAAATAAATAAAATCTTTGGAAAAAAAAGAGTGATTTTAAGTAAAAATCGTATGTGCTTTGTAGGTTCAAATTCTATGTCACTTGAAGTGTAAATGTTTACTTATTCTCACAAAAGGGAAATGCTGGGGCGCCTGGGTGGTTCAGACTGTTAAGTATCTGCCTTCGACTCAGGTCATGATCCCAGCACCCTGGGATCAAGGTTCACATCAGGCTCTCTGCTCAGGGGGAAGTCTACTTCTCCCTCTCTCTCTGCCCTTCCCCCTGCTTGTGCACACACACTCTCTCTCTCTTTCTCAAATAAATACAATCTTTTTTTTTTTTTTTTTTTTTTTTATGAAGTGAAATACTTCAGGGGCGCCTGGATGACTCAGTGAGTTAAGCCTCTGCCTTCAGCTCGGGTCATGGTCTCAGGGTCCTGGGATCGAGTTCTGCCTCAGGCTCTCTGCTCAGTGGGGAGCCTGTTTCCCCCTCTTCCTCTGCCTGCCTCTCTACCTACTTGTGATCTCTGTCTGTCAAATAAATAAATAAAATATCTTTTTTAAAAAAGTGAAATACTTCAATAATGAATGATCTTTGTAGAAACAAATAATTTCCTGTACAAAAGTAAGAAGTATTAAAAAAAAGTATTAAGAAAAGAAAAACAAGTTCCTTAAAACACATTTTGTTCTCACAAAACTTCCAAACAACAGCTTTTAAAAGAATGTTTTAAGAAGACAATTTCTTACAGTTTTGAATTTATCAAGGCTAAACCTTCAAACAAAGATGTTTATCGGGGTACCTGGCTGGCTTAGTCGGAGGAGTGTGTGACTAGTGATCTTGGGGTCATGAGTTCGAGCCTTTCATTGAGTATAGAGAGTACTTATTTAAATAATTAAGTAAACCTTAAAAACCTTTATCAGAATGATTGCCATAGAATGCCAATGGTTTCTAGCATTTGGACATGAAAGAGTCTTGAGATCTGGCCAAACTAAGAATCTTAGTTACAAAGTTCTTTTTTAGGAAAATTTATTAACTGGAAACCAGTTTTCTTGAGTTACAGTCTGCTGTGCAAGAAAGCTAAGTGCTACCATGAAATGTGTGAGTTGAAAGTGACATCTGATCTTGCAAATGGGAAGTCTACGTATATAATTTTAAGTAAGCTTTACATGTGCCATGGGGTTTGAACTCGTGACCCTGAGATCAAGAGTCCTGTGCTGTGCAGATGGAGCCAACTAGGCGCCCCACAGATGTGATGCACAGTGGCTGCTGGTACAATCTAGCTGCTCACGGTGCAGGGCGTGGGGGGTGGGAATGATCATTTCTGTATTATAGTATCAAATGTCTGAAATTTGATCACTAGTATTGCTAATGATTGATTGCTAATTGCTAATTGCTAATGATAAGATTGTAATGGTTCTAATTATTTTGACTAAATTTCAGATATATTTTTGTAGCCCTGAGTTTCATTTTAGGATGGTGATCCTCTGGCCATCATTGACCTATCAATTCTAACACTCGGGCCTTTCACCCAGATGTGTGTGTGTGTGTGTGTGTGTTTATTTTTAAAGATTTTATTTATTAGAGAGAGAGCACAAGCAGGGGGGAGGACAGAGGGAGAGGGAGAAGCAGACTCCCCACAGAACAGGGAGCCCTACGCAGGTCTCGATCTCAGGACCCTGGGATCATGACCTGAGCCAAAGTCAGATGCTCAACCAACTGATTCACTCAGGCATCCCCAGATGTGTACTTAGTGAGACAGTTCAGAGCTGCCAGCACAGGGCACTTGTGGAAGGTAATGGGCATTAGCCAGAAGCCAACAGGGCCCCCGTGGCCCCCCCAGGTCCATGCTTCACCACCTTGCCTATGGCAGGGGAGGCCAGGGAGGCAGCCCTCTCAAGAATGATGGTCAGATCAAAGGCACTTAACGGGCCCTCTTGCTCTCTCCCAGCTTTGCATGCAGGAACATCGAAGTCATCTTCTCTCCCCGCCTATGGCAGGACCACACTGAGCCGGGTAAGGTCACAGAGGAAGACCACAGACTGCAAGGGAAGTGTGCCTTCAGGTGCCTCAGAGGGACTGAGCTACTGGGGCATCCTGGGGGAGCAGTGCGGAGTTCCCCAGCTTCCTTCTGATCCCTTCATGTCCTTTCTAGCTACAGTCCACAGACTTCAGCCCCTCTGGGAGTGAGACTGGAAGCCCAGGTGAGAGGCAGGGCCCTCCCATGTTAGGCGAGCCGAGAAAGGGGCCCCAACAGGCACCAGGGCAGCCAGCTGCTGTGATGTGGGCAGGGCCGTGGCTGGAGGTTGGGGAGGCGGTGCTGGCAGGTTTGGAGGCCTGCTGACCTCACAGCTGCCTCTGGACAGTGACTCTTTTCTCCTGCAGGCCTGCAGGTGAGCACCTTCTGGAGGGGAGCACACAGAGCAGCAGAAGCCACAGATGGGTGACGGGAGTGTTGGGAGGGGAGGTGCGGGGCCACAGAGCTGCATGGTAAAGACACAAGAAGCCCCCACCCCCTGAGAAGCCCCGGGTAAGACTGGGGAGGTCTCCCTGCCCCGCTCTGGCTCACTGCGGCTTTGGTCTCCCCAGAACGGAGAGGGCCAGAGGGGGAGGATGGACCGGGGGAACTCCCTGCCCTGTGTACTGGAGCAGAAGGTGAGGGGCAGGGGCAGAGCCAGGGGTGGTGGGCAGGGGACAGACCATCTGTAGTGGGGGTGGGCCAGCCAGCTGGTGGGGAGAAGCCAGGGAAGCGAATGCACTAAGGGGTCAATGACGGGAGGGCAGCAGGGAAGTTGGGGGAGATGGTTGGCAAAAATGGCGTGGGCCCCAGTGGCCCTTACAGGCTGATAGACAGCCCAGGGAATTGAGGGGGGTTACACTGACAGGAGGCTCTATAGGCCTAAGGCTGCCCCCTCCCCTCTCCCCCAGATCTATCCCTACGAAATGCTTGTGGTGACCAATAAGGGGAGAACCAAGTTGCCTCCAGGTGTGGACCGGATGAGGCTTGAGGTATACAGAGGAAATGGGTGGGGGAGCCCAGGGCCCTCTCTGTCTGAGTGCTCCCTTAGTCACTTGGCCCTGCTTGCCCTGAGCCCCTGTCCCTAAGCTGCCTCGGGGTGTCCCCTTTCCAGAGACACCTGTCGGCTGAGGACTTCTCAAGGGTATTCTCCATGTCTCCTGAAGAGTTTAGCAAGCTGGCTCTGTGGAAGCGGAATGAACTCAAGAAAAAGGCTTCTCTCTTCTGATCACCCTTCCCACTCCATGACTGATGCTCTCCCCTGCTGCTTCGGGGCTCTGGAGCTGGGGCCACTAGACCCCAAGGCATCATCTCTTAAGGGAGCAGGTTGCTGGGGGGACGGAGGTAGGGTTGGCTCCATTCCCCAGCTGAGGGGGAGCCAAGACCTCTGCAGGGCCAGGGTTGTGGAACTTGAACTCGCTTCCTCACAAGGAGCCAGGGGCCCCTTTCCCTCCCCCCTGGCCCTCATGGCACAGGGCAAACCCCGTCTGGAGCCCAGCAGACACAGAGATAATGTTTGCACCCTCTCCCACCCCACCCCCACAGGAGAGTCCCCCCAAGAGAGTAAGGAGAAGGGAAGGCAGCACCTAGTGGTCAGGTGTATTGGCCGTCTTGACCAGTGGGTGGGTAGAACCCTTGGGCCTGCTGGGAGGAGGGTGAGGGTGAGAAGCAGCCTGGCAGGCAGGGAGAGCCGCGGGACTCCGTGTGCACCCAGGCATGCCTCCTCACCTCCCCTTGGACAGCCTCCCCTGCACCTGGGCCTCTGGCTTCTCCCACTTATAGCAGGAGCGACTTGAGCTCAGCCTCTAGCAATGAGGTCACCCTGTCCTCCAGCTCACCCTGTTATCTCCTCATGACCCCTAAGCTTCAAAGCCTCTTGCTCCAGCCCTATGGCTTCCCCCGAAGCCTTGGCTTAGAGTGGGGATTCGGCAGAACCCTGGCCCACCATCAGCCTCCAGGCAAAGTCAGCTAGACTTCCAGCACCCAGTCCCGGGCAGAACCCAGGCCTTCAGGCTCTCTTGGATGGGTCATGAGGCCAGGCTGAGTGTCCTGGCCACCAGGTCCTGCCCACTCCCATGCACCCCCACCACGCTGTTTAAAGAATGTAATTTATTGGGGCACCCCCCAGCTGCTTTCTCTCCTCTCTGCCCTACCTTAATCACACTCCCAGCTTCTCTTCTCTACAGATACATATGTGTATATAATTATATATATATTTTTGCCCAGGTCTGGGTTTTGTTCCTGCCCAGACCCTGGCATCCCTTTCCACTGTGTGTGTGTGTGTGTGTGACAATGCTGTGGGAGGGGGACTCTGCTTGGAATTAAAAGGTTGCACTGGGTCCCCAAATCTGTTTGTTCTTTCTGAGCCACCAGATCTGGGTAAGAGGGAGAGGTGATGCCAGGCTGAGGGAAATCTTGGAAGTGAGGGTTCAGATGGGGAGCACCAAGGGTTGGAAGAGGGGGAAACAGCAGACCCGCTGCCCTTCCCTCAACCCCGGGCCCCAGAAGCTAGCCTAACCCCAGGGCTAGCCTAGCAGGGTCCTAGCTGCTGCCTCCGCTTCAGGGGCTAGGTGAGCACGGAGATGCACAGGAAGGGCAGAAAGTCTGGGGCAAAGCTGGCTTGTTCTATGCTGAGGCCCCGAGCACTCAGTTTGGCAATCCAGCACATCAACACGGGATGTGATTGCCCCATTCATGGCCCGATGCTCCTAGTCTGCAGGGAGGCCAAACCACAGAGGAGGTCAGCTGTGGAGCAGTAAGGATGGACTACCGAAGAGTAGACAGGGAAAACCAAGCAGTGGAGAAACGATGGGTGAGATCTAATTGACCCCAGGTTCAGTGGAGGCTGACAGACGAGGGGGTCACATGATCTTGGGTGACTTGGCTAAGGCGTCCCAGGGGGTGCAGACAGGGACCTGGAGTGTGGACGTGGCTGGAGAGGGTGCAGATCTGACCAGAAGATCAGAAGGAGGACATCGTGTGTGGGTGCCGGCAAAGATCATTTCAACCCTTTCAGCAAAAGAGAGCATTCTAGAAGAAACCGTTCATCTGAAACATGAATCTACATGCAAGTTAATGAGTAGAGACCGACCTCCAAGTTTCTTGACTGCTAACCCAGGAATTCCCCAATATAAGGACTGCCCCTTCCCCAAGGGGCAGCAGAGAGGGCAGACGAGGTGGGGGGAGGGGGGAAGAGGAATAGTTACCCAATTTTAGGTGGTTAGCCAATGTTTAGAGGGCTTACCCTGTTCCAGTACTTGGGGATACAATGGTGGGAGGCCAGCACCCCCACCCCGTCCACAGGGCTCCCTGGGTGCTGAGGCAGCGCCTGGTCACAGGTCACTGGGAAATGCTCCCGGTGGGGCAGACCACAGGCTAAGACCTAAAGGATTTTAAGTCCTTGAGATGTGGAGAGACTTGAAGTGGAGCTAGGCCCCTAAGACAAAGCCTTAGGAGAATCTCTCAGTGCTCTTTCCCACACACACGCACACCCCCACACAGGCTTGTACACAAGCATACACATGTGAAAGGATGCCGAACCTTGGTGACCACATAGTCCATCAGTTTCCAAACCTTCCCAGTAGCAAACTTTTTAAAAAAAAATTATATCTTACTTAAAAAATTGGAATACATTTACAAGTTAAATTTTATAGCTAATAATGATGAAAATGAATGAGAACAAAGAAGCTTTGATGACTAAAAAATTTTTCGATAAAGATTTATAGACAACAGTTGCCTCTTTATTGCACGCGAGAACTCATTCACTACTGTATTTGGCTGCACGGGCTCAGGAAAGTCTTGATCCGCACAGATACGTAGTTACAAAATTGTGGTAGTTTAAAAATGCACATAAACCCATTCACACTCCTATGGAGCTAGCGCAGTGTCAATGTCCCCTCTTCTTGGGCCTGGGCTTAGTGACTCGCGCATTTGAAATGATTCACCCAGCAATAGCCTTGGCCCTCATTTAAACTGACAGAAGCAATGGCTTTATTCAAAGGTTTTCTCCCAAATGAGCTAATCTGGCAGACTTTAAATACAGCTTACCCTTGAACAACATGGGGGTTGTCAGAAAACAGTCAGAAATCTGCATATATCGGGTGCCTGGGTTGCTCAGTTGGTTAAGCGTCTGACTTCCGCTGGAGTCATGATCCCAGGGTCCTGGGATTGAGCCCCACATCGGGGTCCCACTCAGCCGGAGGCCTGCTTCTCCCTCTCCCACTCCCCCTGCTTGTGTTCCCTCTCTCACTGTGTCTCTCTCTGTCAAATAAATAAATAAAATCTTTAAAAATCTGCATATAACTTCTGACTGCTCCCAAATTTAACTGCTGTTAGCCTGTTCACCAGAAGCCTTACTAATATAAACTGTCGATAAACACGTTTCGCATGTTATATGCACTATATACTGTATCCTTACAGTAAAGTAAGCTAGAGAAAAAAGAACTTTACAGATTTGTTTATTTATTTATTTATTTGAGAGAGAGAGTGCATAAGCAGGGGGAGAGGCAGAAGGAAGGGAGAACCCGACTCCCCAGTGAACAGGGAGCCTGATGCCGACTTGATCCCCGGACCCCGGGATTATCAACCAAGCTGAAGCCAGACACTTACCCAACTGAGCCACCTAGGCGCCTGGAGAAAAGAAAATATTAAAATCATAAGGGAGAGGGGCACCTGGCTGGCTCAGTTGGAAGAGCATGTGACACTTGATCCCGGAGTTGGGAGTTCAAGCCCCATGTTGGGTGTAGAGTTTACTAAACAATAATAATAATAAAATACTAAACTTTAAAAATTTTTTTAAAAAGAAAGAAAATCACAAGGGAGAGAAAATACAGTTTGAGTACTGCACTAACTGCATGTATCAGCGGACCTGTGCTGCCCAAACCCATGTTGTCCAAGGGTCACCTGTACATCGGTGGGCTCTAATGCTTTTCCATATAACACATATAAATGTATCCACTGAACTTTTAAGATAAAATTTTAAGTGAAGCCAAATGAAAGCCTATGGATTCCTAATGCACTCTCACTATCCCCTAGAGTTCCTTGGGGAAAGCAGGCTTAATCCATGCAGCTGCTTCCCTGATCTCTGCGGAAGCAGGCCCAGAAACCCACAGCGCA
>ML095472.1:0-15140 GCA_003697995.1 Taxidea taxus jeffersonii
TTTTTTTTTTTTTTTTTTTAAGATTCATTTATTTATTTGACACAGAGAGAGAGAGAGGAGCACAAGCAGGGGAAGTGGCAGGCAGAGGAAGAAGGAGAATCGGGCTCCTTGCGGAGTAGAGAACCCACTGTCGGACTTGATCCCAGGACTCTGGCATCATGACCTGAGGTGAAGGCAGATGCTTAACCAACTGAACCACCCAGGTGTCCCTGCTCAAGAGATCTTTTCTGGGCACTGTTTGTGGGCTAAAAACTGGGCTTGATGCAGGGATACAAAATTATATATGCATGGCATTAATGACAAAGTTCTTAAGAGTCTATTAGGAAAACCAACAAATAAATGTAATACGTTGTAATCCATGTTATATGATATAGTCTGGTAGAAAGGAAAGCATGATCAGTATTGTATGGACATGTATACAAAGTGTCTGTTTGGGAAGACTTTTGGAGGAGGAGGAAAAACTGAGCTAGAATATCAAGGAGAAATACACATTCATCATAAACCAAGAAAAGAAATGGAATCCTAAGCTCAGGAAATTTTATGTGATAAGATAAGGGGCAAAAAGACAAGACTGGGGAGCTTTAAATAGTTAACATTTTCTCAGAATGTCATGTATGGGGGAAAGAACAATGGGAGATTGATTTTGAAAGTTAAATAGGAACCAAATCATGAGGATACGAAATGCCAGAAAAGATATAGAGAGAGAGTGTGTGTGTGTGTTAATTTCAATTATTTACCAAATCCATTGGAGAGCTTTATTAAAGGGCTGTATAAAATCAAATTTGGACTTTATAAGTCCCACTTGGGAAGTGCTATAGAGGAAAGAGGGGAAAACAGAGTCAAGGAAACGTGGTAGTTTCAAATACTTAGTTCATATGTATAGGCACACACATTCTCTCACTTATACATCAAAGCTTGGTCTTTCCCACTATAAACTAAAAAGACAGAGGTGCTCTTCAAGGGCATAGGAATCAGCTGAGGCCACTGCAAACTGGCATCCACTTCTATCTGACCTGAAAGGTTTTCCTGTGGTTTTTTTTTTTTGTTTTTTTTTTTTAATTTAATTTAATTTAATTTATTTGTCAGAGAGAGAGGGAGAGAGAGCTAGTGAGCACAGGCAGACAAAGTGGCAGGCAGAGGCAGAGGAAGAAGCAGGCTCCCTGCCGAGCAAGGAGCCCTATGTGGGACTCGATCCCAGGACGCTGGGATCATGACCTGAGCCAAAGGCAGCTGCTTAACCAACTGAGCCACCCAGGCGTCCCTTTCCTGTGTTTTAAAAATGTGTTTTAATTGAAAATAGTAAATCTCCTCTTGTTTAAATGACAATTTCGTAACAGGGGAAAAAAATCAAGCCAAATTATGTAAAGAAAGGGCATATAGTGATGCATCTCCAGGATTCAGGAAGCCAGCTTATAAATGATTGCGATACTCTGCTAAGAGATAATCAGAGTATAAAGCAAACAGGATAGAGAGGATGAAACTTTGTGTGAGAGGTTCAAGAGGACTGGGTAATTGATCAGATATGTGGGCGAGAAGAGAAGGAAAAACAGAGATGACTTTCATGTTTGTTCTTTGGTTGATGGCATGTACAGTAGAGCCTTTTACAAAGATTGAAAATACAGGTTATATTATAGAAATGTTCAGGCTGGCATGTTTTAAACCAAATCAACAAACATTCTATTTAAATGCCATGATTCTGAATCAGGTATTTGGCATACTAAAAAATGTACTTTGTGCTAGTAGTTGGCAAGATAGCAATTTCTTCAGTGCCTACAACTGAACTACATAATTTACAGACCATGGAACATTTGGTTTAGCTTTGGAGCTAGTTTCAGTGGATGCCACTTTATAATACTGAATATTGCATGAATAGTTATAATTAGGCAATTAGTTATGTTGCTCATGGCATAAAGCAAGAAGCACAAAGCCTCAAAATAGATAATCAATACTGCCCCATGTAATCAGTTGGATTTAGACTGTAGGTAAACACAGGACTAAAACAAGTAAGGTCAATTATAAATATCCTGATGGGATTAAATGACACTTTGGAGGGATTTCTAAAAATATATGAACAGAAGTACCCATTGCTCTCAGGATAAACGAATCTTACATTTAAGGCACAATTCATTTATTCATTCAGCCTACTGAACACCTATTAAGAGCCAGACCCTGTGCTGATAAATGCTGGGGATATGGTCGTAAAAGCTGTGGCCTCTGTCATTTAGAACTTAGAGGAGGAGGCAAATGTTTAATAATCACAACAACTTATAATCCTAAACTGTGATACAACCTGTGAAGAAAGATACAGTAAGCAGAAAAATATGCCCCATCCCCCAAGAGATGTCCACATACTAATCCCCCCAAGAGATGTCCACATACTAATCCCTAAGAACCTCTGAGCATGTTATCTTCCATGGCAAAAGGGACTTTGCAAATGTGATTAAATATATATATATATGTATATACATATATATATTACATACACATACATACATACATATTTAGTCCTTATATGTGTGTGTTTTACTTATATATGTGTGCATATGCATATATATATGTGTATGTGCATATATATACACATATATATGTATTTTTTTTCCATTTAGTTGATCTTATTCATGGTAACATGCTGGGAGGGAAACTATGGAGGCAACTGGGACAAAGTGGTTGTCAAACTGGGTCAGCTATGGGCTTGACCTTCAGTGACCCCAGGGCAAGAGGATAATGAAGAACCCTATGGATCCTGGAGATGTCAGATGCTAAAGTTAAAATGAGAGTCCTAATTCAGCCAGCACAAGCACAAACGTGTTTGTGCAAGGCAGAGTGACAAAAATATCCCTGAGAAATAAAGAATTGTGATCATCAGAAGTGAGAAATCAGCATGCAGGAAGCAAATAAAAAAATAATAAAATACAATGGAAACTTAGAGTAAAGAATCAGGGTCCCAAGTGTATAAAGAATGGAACGTTGAAAGAGATTCTGCTTAAGTGTGTATATTGATTAAAGGATTATGGAAATGACAGAGGGAATTGAAATAAAAATAGGCTGAATTGAAGGACAAAACAAATATAATTCTAGAAATTATGTTTTCATTATGAACTCTTTTTTCATTATGAAATATTATCCTTTATCTTGAACAATATACCTTGTACTGAAATCTACTTGTACACCAGCTTCCATATGCCTCGTGTTTGTATGCAATATCTTTTTCCATTTCCTTTCAAATTTCTGGCTCTCTATATTCAAAGTGTAGATCTCTTATAAACATCATAAAACTGGGTCTTGCCCTTTTATCAAGAGTGGCCATACTCACTTCTTTTTTGAGTGCTCTATTTATATTTACTATAAACACTGATGTGTTTAAGTCTCCTGTCTTGTTATTTGTTTTCTATATGTTCCATGTATTTTAGGTTCCCTTATTCCTCTTTTTCTGTCTCCTATAAGCTGAATTGTATTTTTTTTAAAATTTGCTCTACAAATTAAGATTAACACTTTTCACTCACTCAATTATAACAGGGCCCCAAGAGCTATATTAATTAGTTTGTGATAGAAATAATCTCATATGCATAAATGGGATGGGAAGGACAGAGATGGAAAACTTTGAGGGTCACTAAAGGGGCCCTAAATTGCATTAATCCCAAATCAGAGGGATTTATAAAATCTTCAGATGTTGAACAAGGTTTTTGATGACTATCTCCAAAATCTTTCTGATGAAAATTGACTCCAGTTAAATCCTGCAAGCAAGGAAATGATAAGACTATTGGAGATATTAAGGATAAGCTCTTTTAACAACTTTAGATAATACTCAGGAGTAAGTCCTGAAGGAAATGTGAACAAAGCTCTCTCCTTTTTTTTTTTTAAGCTTTAACAAAAAATAGAGGTTTTAATATGCAAGCAAAAGTTAAATGGAAAATAGTCCTTTTGTCAAATCTTCTGCTCACCAAATATTTTTATGAGGCTGTGGAACAAAAATAGAACAAGACCTAGAATACACTGATGTCCTTACAATAAAACAACTCAATGTTCTCATCCCAGTCCTTAAGGACTGTAACAGGAAATCCCTTCTTAGGATACCAAAGCATATACCATAGGTAAAACTGACACTGGGAGGCAGGGGAGAATGCCATTGTTCAGTGTTAACTAAGAAAATAAAAGGAAAAAAAAAAAAGTAGGCAATCACTAAAGATGACCTAAGGAGGAATCAAATGCTCAGTTTTCTGTTTTATCTTTAAGCCTACAAGAAGAAATTTATCTAAATACTAGAGAATAAACTTGCGAGGTTTTTTTTTTGTTGTTGTTGTTATTGTTTTTTTTTACACAGATATTACAACACTAATATTAAGTGTTGTGTTCTTATACAACCTTAGCTTCAAAGTCAACAATCCGCCCAGGTGGCAGGTATCTCTAATGCCCTTTGGACACTCACTGTCATACATTTAACTGATAATATTCTTCCCTCCTTTGTGACAGCACTGCTGCTAACTTCAAAGACAGGGGTATACTGTACAAATCTCCAGATTCAGTGTTCTCCTGATAGCCTCTTTCTTGAAATCCTTCAGGATTCTCCTGTTCATAAGGTCAGAGATAATTTGGACAGTGGCTCACTGGTATTCTTGTGTCTAAATCCAATCCAAATTAGAGCTCTTCGCAAAGAACTGGAATCCTTTGCACAAGGATGTCTACTGATATGGGCAGAAGTGTGGAGGCTGGACCCCTGAAGTTTCAGAGAGACCCATCCAAACCTCCTGTCCCACAACATTCTTTCACAACACTCTCTAAAGCTAGAACCAAGAGAGACTAAAGCAATAAATGAAAACCTAATAAAGATACATTCTATCTGTACCAGTTATTGTAATACTTTTATGATCCAAGTTAAGAAACAGGCAAAGATATAGATTTTTGTCAAGATCATAGGGCCATAAATAAAATAGTTATGTCCAACTTCTTTGTGGTACCAAAAACAAATACAGTTTTATATTTGGTGTCACACGAGGCTATATAATTTATAGTCATAGACTGGTATTCTGCTTTCTTTATTGTCCCTTTAGATCAAGATAATCCATACCTCCCTGCCTTCTCCTGGCAAGGTCAACAATAGACCTGGACTAAGTTTATGTTTCAGGATTTACAAAGGCATCTTCTTAGTTTTCCCACGTTCTTTACCAGGGCCTTAACAACCAGATGAATCCATTTGATCCTATTGTTATTCAAGTGGATGATATTTGGCCATACAGTAAATAGGACTTGAACTCAGAGATCAATTCCTTCTATTTACATACCATTTAATTTAAAAAAATTAAGTTTTATTTATTTAAGTAATCTCTACACCCAATGTGGGGCTTGATCTCATGATCCTGAGATCAAGAGTTGCATGCTCCACTGACTGAACCAGGCACAGGCCCTATCTAGTTACATTCCATTTTAGCTCAAGAAGGACATAAATATTTCCTAAAATAAATTACAATCCAATCAATAAATGTGCATTAACTAAGGCATGGGCTGTCATAGGAGGTAAGTTACTTATCCTTGACAGTCTAAAAGCCATATAAAACTTTCAGAAGTTTTTCAGAAGAATTAGGAGAAAATTCAAAGAATCCGAGTCTTGTTAGTTGTGGTTGGTGATGATTTGCCAATCTGTCTGAAATAGACGGTAGACGCACCTCTTTAGGACTTAAGTAAGTCTTCAGGAACCAAACATCTTTGGAAACATAAACCTGACCCATTTGTGATTTAAAATTAGCTTTATGCAGTTCTTTTTCAGGGATGTAGGGAACTGGGAAGAATGTTGTTACCAAACATACAAAAACAACAAAAAAACTAAGCAAACAACAACTTCATGCTTTTTCTTAAACTCATCAGAGAATGAGCTAGTAAGGCAATGATTCAGATAAAAATAGAAAAGTTGGCAGAGAATGAGCTAGTAAGGCAATGATTCAGATAAAAATAGAAAAGTTGGAGATACCTGGGTGGCTCGGTCAGTTGAGCGGCTGCCTTCGGTTCAGGTCCTGTTCCCAGGGTCCTGGGATCGAGTCCTGCATCAGGCTCCTTGCTCAGCGGGGAGCCTGTTTCTCCCTCTATCTCTCCCTGCCACTCTGCCCTTGTGTTCTCTCTCTCTCTGATAAATAATCTTTAAAAAAAAAAAAAAAAAGATAGAAAAGATGGGCCCCCGAAGGAAAGGTGACTCATAAGTTCTGGCACAAATGAGTGGGGTTCAGAAATTAAATGGTTTAGTAAGGATGACTGGTATGTTAACAGAGTCTGAGAGTTGGCAGCAAGTGAAGGAGATACTTCTAGGGACGGCAAACACAGAAGTCCACACACACACATGCAGGCTTTTCTCCATGAACCCAATTTGCTTAAAATGATTAGACAAGTCCCAAGAAAGTCTTTTTAATGCTGCATACCTCAGAGCGGCTAACAACAACCACTGCAGAAAGGCATGCAGTTCTTCTACTGAGATCCTTGTTCTCTAAATCCCCTATGAAACAAAGCCTTCCCTCGTGAAGGGAGAGGAAAGGCAACAAACATGGTCATAATTAGGGCATTGGTGAAGATCTATTTTAGCCAGGAGAAAAGCTTGGGGAGAGAAAGTGTCCTCTACCCTGAAGAAGGGCAGGGATATATATTGGTGTCAGAGATATACCAGGAGAGGGGCAGAGTACTGAAAAGACCACATCCCTGAAATTTAGGATAAAATAATTGTCTGAAGCTTAATCTAATGCATGAGAACATCTCTTACTCCCAACTGCAAGACTAACAAGCGTTGAGTAACAAGTTGACTGCAAGGGACATAGGTTCTCTAAAGAGAAGACCTAAATCTAAGGATGAGCAGCAATTGAGAAAAATCCCTCTGGCAAATCAGCTCCCACTCTAAACACAAAGTAGCCCTAAAGGATTTTGAAGCCAGTGGTATACTGAAAGTAACCAGAGAAACCACAGACTTCAAACTCAACCCAACTTCTGATTAGATTAACTCAAATTCTACACACAAAGAAAGCATCAAGAAAGGTCAGGGCCCTGGGTGGCTGAGTCATTAAGCATTCAACTCTTGATTTTGGCTCAGGTTATGATCTCAGAGTCATGAGATTGGGCTCTACCCTGGGCATGGAGCCTGCTTACAGTTCTCTCTTTCCCTCCCCACATGCCCTACCCCCACCCCTGTGGGCATGCACACTCTCTCTCCAAAAAAAAAAAAAAAAAAAGGGATAAAGAAAAAAGAAAAGTGTGCCTATTTTCAGCTATGGATATATTTACCTTCATCTCTACTGTCCTATGCAAAAGGCAAGATAAAACATAAAACCCAGAGATAAATTATTAAAATCATACCTATATATGACAGACGTTGCAACTACTAATTTAAAATTATTATGATTAAAGTATTAAAAGACCTAATAAGAAAGCTGGGAAACATGCTAGATGAAATTGATAATTTCGGCAGGTAAAATGAAACAATAGGGGCGCCTGGGTGGCTCAGTGGGTTAAGCCTCTGCTTTAGGCTCAGGTCATGATCTCAGGGTCCTGGGATTGAGTCCCACATCAGGCTCCCTGCTCAGCAGGGATCCTGCTTCCTCCCCTCTTTCTCCCTGCCTCTCTGCCTACTTGTGATCTCTGTCTGTCAAGTAAATAAATAAAATCTTTAAAAACAAAACAAAACAATAATATATAAAATAAAATAAAACACCAGAATTATATAACACAATATGGAAAACTTTTGAGAGGCTTACCAGTAGTACACTTATTACAGGCAAAGAAAGAATTAGGGAACTTAAAGATAAGTAAAGAGAAATTATTCAAACTTAAAAACAAAGAGAAAAAAAGAGTAGAGGAAGAGAAGACAAGTACAGGGAATCCAAGAGTGTGGGACAATATCAAACACTCCACCATTCACATAATTGCAATCCCTGAAGAAGATGAACAGAAGATGGAATAAATTTGAAGAAATAACAGTTTGTTTTCCAAAATTAATGACAGCAACCAAATCCAAGATGCTCAAGAAACACCAACAAGGAAAACCATCATCAAATTCCATAAAAAAAAAAAAAAAAAGAAGAAAGAAAAGCAATTCAACACACATAAATGAGTCATATTGTCATATTCAAACTGTTCAAGACAACTCTTGAAGGAAGTCAGATTAAAAAAAAGACATTACAGAAGAAGATGTAAGAATTACAGAAGACTTCTCTTCAGAAACCATGCAAACTAAAAAACAAAGCAGTGACACATTTAAAGTGCCAAAAGAAAAATCTCAGCCCATTATTTAATAGCCAATGAAATACCTTTTTTTTTTAATGAAGGGAAAATAACATCTTTTTCAGACAAACAAATAATGAGGGAATTCACTGCCAACTCATCTACTGTCTTAGAATATTAAGGGTTGTTCTTCAAGCAGAAGGAATATGAAACCAGGCAGAAATTTGTATTTACATAAAGTAACGAAGAACACTCAAAATGTATGTCATTGCCTTCCAAAACCTGGCCAATATAAATCAATTCTATCTCTCAACAAATCCACCATTGTCCAGATCCTGGAAAAACATCTCAGGTATTATGTACTGTGTTTTTGTTTTCTAGTATTTTCATTTAATTTTTTCATAGAGGTTACACTTCTCATCTGGAAACATCCTCTCCTGGTGACCTCTTTCAAAGACACGTTTAAGACTCTGACAAAAATGGCTTTTTTTCTAATTATATAGGAATAATAAATTAGCTTTGCTTAATCAAGAAGCTTTATGATGGTCTTCTTGTATGAAAGTCAAAATAAATACATAAACACTTAAAACTTTTAGCATAAAATACAGAAAAATATATTTATGATCTTGGGTAGGGTGGAGTTTCCTAAAGAAGAGGTACATTGATTAAACCATATTGGCAAGTAATTCCACCATTCCTAGCAAACTGAAAGACATGCATACCATTCAATGTAAGAATCCTATTTGGTTACTTTATATGAACTAATTCACACATAAGGAAGCATATACAAATCATGTCCATCGCTACACCATTTATAATGGTGAAAATGTGGAAGAAATGTTGCAGAATCTCAGTGGAAAAAGCTTAAATAAATTGCTATATGATGATAAAAGAGAATTCTGTCAAGCAGTAGATATTAATAACATGGATCTAATCATTAATAATACTTAAAAATAATTCTGTATTTGAAAGGTTATATGCAATGTAATACATACAAAAGTCCCCCTTTATCTGCAAGGGATAGGTTCAAAATCCCCCTGTGAATGCCTGAAACCAAGGATAGTACTGCTGAACCCTATATATACCATGTTTTTTTTTCCTATGCATGGATAGCTATAGTAAAGTTTAATTTACAAACTAGATGCAGTAAGAGATAAACAACAATAACTAATAGTAAAATAGATTAACACTATATTGTAACAAAAGTTATGGTAATGTGCTCACTCATTCTCAAAAGATCTTATTGTACTGTACTCACCCTTCTTCTGATGATGAAGAATTGATAAAATGCCAACAAGATGAGATGAGGGGAGGTCAATGAGGTCGGCATCCTGATGTAGCATTAGACTACTGCTGACTTTCTGACTATATGCTGACCATGGTTGAGCGTGGGAACCTGAAAATGCAGCAAGTGAAACTGTAGATAAGGGGTGAGGGTGGCAAGTAGTATATATATATCTGAAACTATTAGATAATAACTGAATTATATAAAGTTGCTCTTTTTATAGACCAAATAAGGTCAACTATCATCACTTCCAATGGCATTCAACCTAATCTAAGTTAAAACACATTTTAAAACACTGTTAAAGAATAGTATATATTGTCTGTGGATATTGTTATTGGTAACTAGCTAACAACTTCCTAGCTAACCAAATTTCCTGACTTTATAGTATGTGTCAACACGGTTATAAGCATTTATACATATTAATTTAGTTAATCCTCACGATAACCCTATGAGGTAGATACATTATTACACTCACTTTTTTAAGTTGTATTTATTTGAGAGAGAGAGAGAGAGAGAGAGTGAGAGCATGCAGGCATGTGTGAAGCAGGGGCAGGAGAGGAAGAGAAGGAGAGTCCCCACTGAGTACAGAACTCCAGTCGGGGCTCAATCCCCTGACCCTGAGATCATGATCTGAGCTGAAATCAAGAGTGGAAAGCTTAACCAACTGAGCCACCCAGGCGCCCCTACATTACTACACTTATTTTTATAGAGGAAGACACTGAGGCTAGGGAAATTGTGTAACTATTCAATGAAAGGGGGGAAGAAAAACATGTCTGAAGAAAGTACACCAATCTTAAGGTACAGTTTACTCATGGAGAAGAAGATGATGTTTGTGAGAACAAACATTGTAGAGAGGGGTTTGTGTTTTATTACAAATAAACAAACAAATAAAAAGCACAAAGAGGATGAAAGAGCTATAGTTAATATAGAAAAATATTATAATCTTTCTTTTATTTCTTGGCAGCTCATCGCTGTCTACTATTTTATTTTTTTATTCTTTTCTTAAGGTTTGGAATCTCTCTCCCTTTTTTTTTTTTAAATTTCAAAAGAAAGACCACCAAACTCTCTGTGAATTGCTTCCCCATAATTCCTCCTTCATTCTCCTCTAGCAGATATTGGTCTTTAAGTGATCCTCAAAGTCCTCCAGAACAGCCCTTGATAATAACAACCGACATTGAGGTGCCAGAAAAGCATCTGTAAGAAGTACAAGGAAAGAGACTTAAAAAAAAAAAAAAAAAAAAAGAAAAGAAAAGAAATGTTCTCCCCCAAATACATATTCCATCTCTGCAAGTACTTGGGAGTTGCTCAATAAATATTTTTGAGTTCCAAAAATCATAGCTGTATTTCACTTCCCATACATGAAAGATAATTGCTCTTTGAAATTTTTCAGCTGAAAAGCAGTAAAAGTGAAAAACTTGGAGTAAATAAACTAACCACAGGGAAGTAACCAATTCACAAAACTCAAAGAAAATGTTGCAGTATAGGAACACCTCCAGATTCAGGTAAGATCATAGTTGGGGCTTCTCTTAATTAAGCTTTTATACTGAGTTTATTTGACCTATGACATTGTGCATTTAAGGTGTAAAATGTTCCTTCAATACATATCTATATTATAATAGGAACAGTGTTGTAGTGATATCTATCACCTTATGTAATCATAGTAAAATACTAAGTTCATTACACTGTACATTAAATCACCATGGTTTATTTACTACTAGTTAAGTATGAATCTACTTAAGGGTCAAAGAACAAATACAGGAAAGATATGGTTGAATCTCCTCCTAGTTAATTTTAAGTGCATTAGCACCAGGTTTACAGGACGAAGATATTTCATAGCCATTGTGATTGTGATTGGAAATGTAACTGTGTGAGATCAGAAGTGAAAGGCTGGGCTCCTTTGGAGGGACAACGTCCCTCAGGATATTTATTCTTCCTTCAATGAGTCTGGAAGAGGATGTCATCTGAGCAGAGCAATTCTTCCTGGGAGGAATCCCAACACAACTGATAAGGTAAATTAGAGCCTCAGACTGCTTCTCTGACTTGGAAAGGTCTGGGGCGAATGGATTCAATCACTGATAAGTGTTTTCCTCTTGTTCATCACTTTTATCTTTACATGACCTTGCTCTGTCTCCCTCTGCTCTTTTCAGTGGCTGTCTTTTCCTCAGTACTAGAGGTAGGACTACTCTGATTATTTTAACATTACCACCTGATTCTTCTTGAGGGAACACACTTACGAGGCGGCTGCCTGGGACTAGAAATGATCCCTGTTTGTGGGTAAAAACAAACCTGGTGAAAGTAGCACTGCATTTTCACTAGTGAAACAAACCTTGGATATTAAACTCTGAATTTGGGTTTTAATTAATACCCATGATGATCTTTAGATATGTTTTATACAAAATGATGACTGTGAGGGAAAGAATCCTCATCCTAAAGATCTTCAAGCCTTAATCTGAGGGAAAGAGTCAGTGTCACTTGTAATCTCTTTCCTTTCTTCCTTGTTATTTAGCAAAATAGATATTTGGGGTCTTTAATCAGCTTATGCATTTTTGTATGTGATAGCAAGGGCTTCCCCAGATTTTTAACTACCACTCACAGTATGGAATACATTTTTTATAACATTCATATCTATCTATATACATATGTGTGTGTGCTTCTTTATGAAACAGTTTTCAAGAAGCAATGTTTACCCCTCTATGTGTATTACACTCTTATATTCCCACTCTATTCTTTTTCATTGAAAAAAGTGCTGGTGGTATTTCATTAATTTCATGACTTAGCACCAGGTAACAGACTATAGTTTTTAAAACACTATGTAGATAGTTTTTTAAATAGATAATAAATAGATAGATAAAAACTTATTTTATTAAAAAAACGTATTTTATTAAAGCAAAGTAGACATGTAATGTATACATGTAATACATATAGAATGATACAGTACATATGTACTATATGTATACAGATATGTATATGTTATAATTTATATAACTGGTATATATATGATACATATATGATATATATTATCCACATATAGTATTACAAAATTGGCTCACTCCTGTTTCTAAAATTTTAACTGTAGTAGTGAGATAATGTATGTTAGACTTGGCCATTCAAAACAGTGTTTTTGCTGGTTTTGATTTAAATCAAAACTTTATGCAAACAGTAAGATAATTAGATATGACTGGATGAGCTCACAAGGAAATGAAAATATAGTATAGATTACTTGGATACTGATATGCATGTGATTATGTTCAGCTGTTTACATATAAGATACCCTTTCAATTCTTCTTTGATAATAAACTGGTAAAAACCTTTAGTCAGGGCGCGCCTGGGTGGCTCAGTGGGTTAAAGCCTCTGCCTTTGGCTCAGGTCATGATCCCGGGGTCCTGGGATCGAGCCCCGCATTGGGCTCTCTGCTCAGCGGAGAGCCTGCTTCCTCCTCTCTCTGCCTGCCTCTCTGCCTACTTGTGATCTGCATTTGTCAAAAACAAAAACAAAAACAAAAAAAACCTTTAGTCAGGTGTGATTAAAAAAAAGTCTTTGACATGGAAGAGTTTCAATAAATGCTAGTTCCTATTTAATCTTCACCCTGCATTGGTCATTTTGAGTTCCAGCTTTATGGATATCTGAAGGAGATGCCATCAGCTGAGATCAGGCACTGAGATTCTTGTTTTCATGGCATAATGCTTTATGCCTAAATAATAATGGGAAATTTTGCTAAATTCTTAGAGGTTTAAATGATATTTGTGATAAATTCACAATAAGCTACAGATGGCTGTCTTATTTCTGCCTTCTTTACATTTTCCCCCCCACTGTGGTTGCAGCTAACACAGGAAAGTACTGGTTTTGGCTTACAGTTTCACTTATTATTGGGAAAATAGTGGATGCCATCAATAACAAGTGTGCAGCAAAAACTGAAAGGAGGCTTCCTGCTTATGAAGAGCAATCTTAGAAAGTCTACCTAGTCATGACTGAATCCATGCATCCTATCCTGTTCATGCAGTAAATAACTTTTTACTTAAATGTAATAAAATGGTTTTTTAAAAAATTTTGTGTTATAATTATTACTTACGTTTCTGGCACATCCACAAAGAAAAAGATTAAAGTCCCATATTTTGAAGATCAGAGAATAGGTCAAATCCTAAAACCAGAACCTAATTCCCTAACAGCCTATAGGAGTTGAGAGAGAATGCCCAGGTTTGTGTGTAACCTCTTCATGGGTCAATGAAGAAGTACTTGAATCACATTAGAAGAATTGCATTTTAGAAAGATTACTCTAATTGCAGTCACTATATCCAAAGTCAAAAGCAAGAGGAGAAACCTCTGTCACTTTTTAGCTCCACAGTTCATACCTTCTACAGCAGAGTAAATGCAGGATAGTGGGGGACAATGTAGAGCAATGGAGGAACCTACAAAGAAGGACCAAGTCTTCAGATGTGAAGAGAGTGGGTTAAGGAGTACTGTTGTTGTTTTTGTTGTTGTTTTTGTTTTGTTTTGTTTTTGTTTTTTAAGACTTTTTAATTTATTTGACAGAGTGTGTGTGAGTGGTGGGGAGGGTCAGAGGTAGAGGGAGAGAATCCCAACCCAACTCCTTGCTAAGCACAGAGCCCAAGGTAGGACTTGATTCCAGAATCCTGAGGTCATGACCTGAGTGGACATCAAGGGCCAGACACTTAACTGATTGAGCCACCCAGGCACCCCAAGGAGCACTCAGTTTTATTAAGAACCAGCCACTTGGTCCATAATTGAGTTATCCACAGTTAAAGGCTCAGGGTTAGAGGAGACAGAAGTGCTGATTCTCCAGGACACACTCATAGAGGAGAGTGAGCCAGGGTCTTCCCTTTCTTCTGCTTTTCCTAATAACTCTCTACAAAAATAGGAATATTAAGTGTTATCAGCATATATATTTAAATGCAATATAATAACAGTGGAAGACTTAGAAAAATAATTACCTAGGTATAACTAGATTTCATACTCATACATCAGAACTGTAACCAGCTACACATACGTTTGAATCTGAGCTATTTGTTTCAAGATTTTATCCTTGCTTCTCTCTGTTACACTTATAAGATTTTTTAAATTGATTTATTGAAAGATACTGTGGGTTTGGGGCGCCTGGGTGGCTCAGTGGGTTAAAGCCGCTGCCTTCGGCTCAGGTCATGATCCCGGGGTCATGGGATCAAGCCCCGCATTGGGCTCTCTCCTCTGCGGACAGCCTGCTTCCTCCTCTCTCTCTCTCTGCCTCTCTGCCTACTTGTGATCTCTGTCTATCAAATAAATAAATAAAATCTTTAAAAAAAAAAAAAAAAGATACTGTGGGTTCTGCATATACATTTATCTGAAGATATCTAGATGAATCAACTGACCTGGAGTCTTTTCTTCGAGTGGAAGGGTTTCAAAGTTGAAGGAAAATCCAATTAAGTCTGAGAGATTCATTCAGCTGGGGTATCAAGCATCAGAAACAGTGTGCAGCAAAATCACAAATGCCTCAAGTGGCCTTCACTTTACCTCAGTGCAGTGCCTTACATTGAAGGATAGTGTACCCCAGGCCATCACCGGGGTGTTCTCCCAAGTGAAGCTACTGGTAAGAAATCCACCAGCCTTCTAAGGCAACCCTTGAATGTGCTTTTTCCTACCATTCCTTCAGCAGTTTTTTTTTTTTTTTTTT
>ML095472.1:15540-32926 GCA_003697995.1 Taxidea taxus jeffersonii
TTTTTTTTTTTTTTTTTTCCCCAACATGTTTTTATATACTGACTATACGAGCTAACACAATCTTTGTTTTTAGCAGTAAAACCAAAAAAGAAAAAAAAAAAAAACCCTCACTTGGAAAACACAGGCTTTCTTTTCTCACCAGAGGTATTTCCTACTTAACGCATTTATTTGACATACATTCATTGGGCTCCACTCATGCAACTCACTGATCCAACAAGCGTTTTTTGGACACCCTCCTGCCTGCCATCCCTGTGCTAGCCTCTGAGAATACAGAAAAGGAAGGCACAATCCCAGCTCCCATTGCTCATAGTCTACAGGATAAGCAGAATAGTAATATGCTCGAGTATCGTTACTTCTGGATGATATTGGTGTGAGGGTCTGAGTAGAACCCAGAGAGCCAGAGGCCTGATGATGGATCGTAGTATCACCCAGATGAAATGGCTCACGATGTACATTCAGCTGTGATATCTGATGACCTATTCTGCAACCTCTTAAGCCCACTCTGCTGAAAGCTGAATCTGGCTCAGAAATGTTGTGTTGGATTCCAAAAGAGCTTTGTAGCTCTACGCTGCTATGGCTAGATTTTCATTTAAAGGTTTAGACCATCTGTCCGCTTATTTCTCTATGAACTGTTCACTTCATGGAAACAACTTTTTTTTTTTTTTTAATGTGTACCCTACCAGTTAAATGACATGATCATCAAATCAGGTAGACAAGAAACTTCAGAAATGTACAAAATATATGCTTGTGATTTAATAACAGCACCATGGAAATATTTTGACAATTACCTTAAATGTGATTTTCTCAAAGGGATCATAAGAAATTTTAAAGATATATTTTTAAAATGAGCAGTGTAAAATCGTCTTACAGATTGAAATAAAGGGGCTAAGGTAGAGGTCAAATAGAATGCATCTGAGCTTAGGCAGGTATCTTTGCAGAAGTGGCCACTGACGAATGACTGACAAGCAGAGAGGAAGAGATAAATATGTATGTGAAGGATTTCAATTATTCATGTTTCTTAGGAGGCAGCTTGGGTTTAACCTAATGGCATCTCATTTACTGTCTGTTACACTTGGAGGTGGTCTAGCAGGCCTAGAGAAGAAAGGGTTTTTGTTTTGTTTTGTTTTGTTTTTCAGGAAAATTCCTTTGTGGTCCAGAGTACTGAGAAAGGATAGCTTCACACTTCACGACAGTTCCTGCGAGGACGGGAAGCCTGGAAATCCATGTTGCTTTGAATAAAGAATATTCAAGTGCATTTAAATCACTTATCTAAATTTATTATGATAAAATCATGAATTATGTTCACTCTACATTTGCAATTAGATGGTACAACAGATGGCGAAGATTTACAGAAACATTAACATTCTGGATGAGACAAGTTTAATAAATTTGTCGGCGGAAATCTCTGGGGCTAGGGGGAAATGTTTACATGGCAAATAAGATGGTAGTGAGGTTTACAAGAAGGCATAGACCTGGGGGGGAGGGGATTGGTGGGTTTCGCATTTCCGCTACCAAATTCCGCATCCTGTTTGTTTTTGTTTTATTGTTGTGAGAATTCTAGATAGTTGCAAACTTTATTTCACTGGAGCCCACACATTATGCCGAGAGTAGGTCTGACAGAAAAGATGTCTATGAGCAAAACTGCAAAACATCTGTCTTTGAATGGTCCCTAAACTCAGGAGCATCAGGGCATCTGAGGTTTGGCTTCTCTTTGAAACACAAATCATGGAAATGTATTCAAATCAGTCAGCTCTCCCAGCTTTTTCGGGGCCACACAAGCCATACACCTTAACAAGCCATTGGTTTATTCGCTTATTCAAACAAACAAACAAAACATTTATTCACCATTCCCTATTTCAATAGCGTAAATAGTAAATGTTCTTTATGTTGGTAAATCAATCAGTCTACTCCCTAAACCCTGTATTATTAAGAATCCAGAATCCTCTTTAGAATGAATTTAGCAGGGTGCCTGGGTGGCTCAGTGGGTTAAGCCTCTGCCTTTGGCTCCGGTCATGATCCCAGGACCCTGGGATCGTCGAGCCCCACATCGGGCTCTCTGCTCAGCAGGGAGCCTGCTTCCCCTTCTCTCTGCCTGCCTCTCTGCCTACTTGTGATCTCTGTCTGTCAAACAAATAAATATTTAGAAAAAAAGAATGCATTTAGCTTCATCAATAAAAATTCTTTATTGAATCACATTTCTTTTTGAGGGGGTAGAGGGACAGAGGGAAAGGGAGAAAGAGAAACTCAAGCAGACTCTGCACTGAGCATGGAGCCCAAAGCAGAGCCAGATCTCATGAGGCTGAGATCATGATCTGAGCTGAAATCAAGAATCCAACACTTCACTGACTGAGCCACCCAGGCGTCCCTACATTAAAGGAAATTCAGGGATGTGGGTCAAAATTCTAGCCTCCTAGATTCCAAATTTAAATGGTTTGAAAATGCTCGGGAGTCACCCAGCTAGCAAAGGGTAGGGGTTAGATTACCACCCAGCTGTCACACTGACAAGTTTCTCTCTAAACGCCTTGGCTCTACTTACTAGCGATCCTGCCCTAGTCTGCCTCATTTTCTTATGGGTGGCCAGCACCTCATACTGAGTTATTTCATTTTCATAATGGCCCCAACGAAGCTTTAGCTCCTGTTAAGCTGTTAAAATATGTTTTGACTTTTCCCCACTGTTGAATATTAATATCCTACTTGTCTTAACCCCAGCACTCTGGCTGAAGCAAAAATTTGAAATTCGATTTTCCCCAGCACTGATCTGACTACAGGATTGGCAGCCACCGTCGTACTGGCACAAGTATTTTGATCTCTGATGTTCTCACTAATAGATTTTCCATCTGTTACTCCATCACTTTATCAGTGTATAACTATCTTACCTTATGTAGCAGTGGATCAAGTCAATGAGACAGTGTGTCCAGCCACCCTCTGATGGGGTAATTTGGTTAGAAACCTGCCCCCCTTCACTATCTAATACATGGTATGTTTACTTCAGCCATGAACTGAAAATGATAAGGTTCCTAATATTAAGATGTAAAGCACAACTTCAAAACTGGCTGGCTGCTTTTTGAGGATGGAAATATTTCAAATATATTACTGCAAACTCTTATTTGAGTTTTATGAATGAGAGCACAGGAAAAACAAGGAAGACAAAAGTGGAATGGAAGACCCATCTTGATAAGTTCGCCAAAGACAGAAGAGAAGAAAGAGAAGAGAGAGAAAAGTAAAAATGTGTACTGTACAAATCTGTTAAATGGTGGTATTTTCAGAAAATAAAAAGCTTTTTATCAGAAGTTTGACAGGGGGATGCCTGAGTGGCTCAGTCAGTCTGAGCTTCTGCCTTCGGCTCAGGTCATGATCCCAGGGTCCTGGGATTGAGTCCCACATCAGGTTTCTTACTCACTGGGGAGTCTGTTCTCTCTCTGCCTGCTGCTCTCCCTGCTTGTGCTCCCTCTATCTCTCTGACAAATAAATAAATAAAATCTTTAAAAAAAGTTAGGATGCAGATCTATCTTGAGAAAACAGAATAAGAAAAATTAGCTCATTCTGTTGAAATGTGGTACTAGTAATAAGTTAACACGTAATCCACATTTGCTTTTAAAAAGACAAAAATAAATGTATTTGTATATGTCATAGCTAAATATAAAACACACTTGCAAATAAACAGTACATAGAGTAAGAGGTGTATACTTTAGGGGCACCTAGATGGCTCAGTGGGTTAAAGCCTCTGCCTTCGGCTCAGGTCATGATCCCAGGGTCCTGGGATCGAGCCCCACATTGGGCTCTCTGCTTAGCGAGGAGCCTGCTTCCCTTCCTCTCTCTCTGCCTGCCTCTCTGCCTACTTGTGATCTCTGTCTGTCAAATAAATAAATAAATAAATAAATAAATAAATAAATAAATCTTTAAAAATAAAAAAAGAGAGATGTATCCTTTAACTGAATAAAAATTTGTTCTGAATACCAAAATACCCAAAAACCTAGGAAATGAAAAATAAGCAGTTATCATTAAAGCAAATGAAAAACAAAAACTAAAACAAAACAACAACCAAAAGTCTTCAATAAAGGCACTAGGCAGAAGCTATCCTATACATGCTTATTTTTAAGTTTTTAAGTGACAGAAAACCTCCAAGCTACTTACACTGTTCAAGAGTATTTTTTAAAAAGATTTTACTTATTTATTTGACAGAGAGAGATACAGCGAGGGAGGGAACTAAAGCAGGGGGAATGGGAGAGGGAGAAGCAGGCTCCCTGATGAGCAGGGAGCCCAATGAGGGGTTCAATCCCAGGACCTTGGGATCATAACCAAAGCCGAAGGCAGACACCTAACAACTGAGCCACCCAGGTGCCCCATTCAAGAATATTTAAAAATAAAAATCTTTCAAATTCATTTTTCCTGAGCTCATACAGCCTTAATATTAAGAGAAAATTATAAAGGCAATACAAAACAAAGACAATTATAAAACCATCTATTTTACAACTATCAGTGCAAAACGTTTTCATCTAGACCTCAAAATACCAAAATCCAGCAAAATAGACCCAGAACGGAAAAAAAAAAAAGTGTCACAAAGTGGGACTAATTCCAAGAATATAGGGGTAGTGTAAAATCTGAAAACAGTGCATTATATCAATAGGTTGATGGTAAAAAGTTATCATGTTGCAAAGGCTGTAAGAGTATTAGGTAAAATAAATGTAACTATATTACTTGACCGCTGTAGAGAAGAGACGGTTTTCTACAGATGGCCTTGCACCTACTACATGGACTACCATGGAACTTGGGCAGGAAGTCACCAGAATATTCTGATCATAGGGAGGGTTATAGGGAACTGAAGGTGGAAACAGCACCCTGCAATGAAGATGGAACTCAATCCCAAATGAGCAATTCAACGTTGGAAAGGGACCTGAAGAATACCAACCCACCATCATTATTGTCTTTGAGTGGTAGAAATATCGAGCCCATTTATTTTCTTTCTAGCTTTTTACAAATTCCAAAATTACCAAAAACGAGTATCTAGTGCATTTATAATGGAAAAATTGTTTATGGAACTGTGACTGAGTATTTTGCAGGGGAAAAGATTGTTCTCAACCTATAGAATGTCTTATGTAGTGTGGTTCTGTTTCAGTCTGTTTTCAATGCTCAAATGATAGAACTTTCATTGTTTTATCTGCAAGAGTTTCTGGGTTTGGTTTTGTTTTAACATCATAGTATCTTGAAATTATCCCTATTCTTCATTCTACACTTTTCTTTTATTAATGTCTTTCCCTGTCCTTTGAAAGGGAATTTCAAAAAGCTCAAAGAAGTCAACCTCTTTATATGCAGTAAAGGTTTGTGTTTCTTAAGAAATTTTAATCCTAATACTTTTTGCTGTTTTTTAAGGTACTCCCCTTCTGATAACTGATTTGCTCCTCTTTCTCCCTCTACAGAAATCCTACTTTAATTATACCACTACTGAAACTTCAAAAGAAAGCCTGAGCACAATGGATTTATTCTTTTTTGGTTTAATTTTACCTGTTAAAAGAAGTTTTCTTTACCCTACCAGGTAAAGAAACCCGAATAGAGTTGAGTTACGGCCAGGTTTCAGTTCAGGCTTTTAGAAAACCAGGTTTGGAATGATGGAGGTCAGTCATGCAATTTTTTTTCTAATCACAATGCACACATGCCATCATTCTCCCAACTTTTATTCTTTTACTAAAGGTATTTCTATGAAAAGGGATATGTTCCCTCTTCCCATGCAATATACAATACTTCTCTAAAATCCTGTAAATTAAACTGAATGAAATATAGTAGCTTCAGTCAAAATCAGCCTGGACAGAGAATTCAATTAATCATGCACCTATAGTCAAAGTTCAGAAAAATGAAAGCAAATACAATCCTAAAAGACTCAATCTTATTAAGGACAAGAAGAAATTTGAGTTCTAGACCACTGAATAATTTCATAACCTTTCTGCTCTAATTTTGTATTTAATTCACTAACCACCCTGCTAACATTCACTGGCTTCCCTCTGCACACTAAATAAAATCCAAACTCCTGGCCATATCCCACAGAGCCATGATGTACTTCAAGCATGCACCACAATTTGCAATAACATATGTATTTACTGGGCTTCTTAATGTTTGTCTCCCATTCTAGATGCTAAAGACCACGAAAGGAGGAATAGTGGTAACAAAACACTAAGCATCTAGCAGAAAGTGAGCATATAGTTTATGGTCAATCAACACTTGGCAAGTGAATGACCAAATATACAGACAGATGTGCAGACATACAAACTATACCAATGAGAGGATACTTTAAAAGCTGTGGCTTGGGGCGCCTGGGTGGCTAAAGTGGGTTAAAGCCTCTGCCTTCGGCTCAGGTCATGATCCCAGGGTCCTGGGATTGAGCCCCACATCGGGCCCTCTGCTCATCGGGGAGCCTGCCCCCTCCTCTCTCTCTGCCTGCTTCTCTGCCTATTTGTGATCTCTGTCAAATAAATAAATAAATAAAATCTTTAAAAAAATAAAAAATAAAAATAAAAGCTGTGGCTTAAATCTTACAGCAAATATTTTATAACCCGTCCTGCTGCTGACTGTATATCCAAAATTCAAAGCAATATAGCCAAGAGAGTCACAGAATGTTAAAGCCAAAAGAAATTTGAAATGTCTCACTTTAACTTTCCACTCTTTTCTAGACCTTAGTAGAAGGTAGAATTAGACAATATTCAGAGTGTAAGAACAGCGAACCCACAAGAGCAATAATCCTAAAGAAATAAAAAAAAAGAAAAACGGTAAAAAAGTAAAAAGAAAAGGAAAAAAGCTGAAAACTCAGGAGTCTTAAAATTCTCTGCTAGATCTAGCCCTGCCTACAAGCTGTTGTTCCTCCACTCTGAATTCCATCTACACTTTTAAATAACTATTCTTAAAATAATTAAATGAGTTGTTTGATTAAAATATAAACAAAAACTATAAATAGATACATTTTAATTAATATAATTTAAAAATAATTTTTCATTTTAGAGGGACAAGCTCTTTCTGTCTCAAGAAGTTTGGTCATATAGTGTTCTCTGCCTGGAATGGTTTTTCTTTTATTTAGTCCAGTGACTATCATGCCCTGTAAAATATTACATCCTTACATATAAAAAACAAATCTAGGACCCCTCTTTTATTCTGTTGTAGCATCCCTAATTTCTCAGATAAAATGTATGTTAATATTTGCCTATGTATAGTTCTTTGTGTCTATTCCCATATTTGATGTATTTGTAAGATATATATTTGCATCTATTTTTTTCACTACTTGTATTAGTTCGGGGGAGGGGTCAAGGCGTCCACAAGATTGGACCCTTTTAAGGCCTTTCTGCTTGGTTTTTAGATGGCCACCTTCTTCCTACATCTTCACATGGTCTTGTCCCTGTGCATCTTTGTGTCCCAATCTCCTCTTTCTATAAGAATATCATTTATATGGGAATAGGGCCCACCCTAAAGTTTCATTTTAATGTAATAAGGACTACCTTTTAAGACCCTATCTCCAAAATACAGTCACAAAGTCATACTCTGAGGTCCTAAGGGTTAGGACTCTTTGTGGGGAAAGACATAATTCAGCCCACAGAACCATTGTATTCCCAGTACCCTTCTCAGACTTAGTATACAACAGGTGCTTTTACAAAACAAAACAAAAAAAAAAAAAAACAAAAAAAGATATTTATAAAGGAAATGAATAATTTAGTGCAGTATTTCTTTGTTCAGTTAAAAGGAAGAAGAAATAAATCATTTTGCATGAAATCCTCTAAAACACCTTTGCAAAACTGTACTTCTAGTTAAAGAAAAGTGATTTGGCTTTTAAATATTAAACAGCCAAGTTTTCTCTGAAAAATTCAGGTAGGTTTCTTTTAAATTAACACCTCAAAAAAAGATAATCCAATAAACTTTTCAGCCAGAGGAGCAGAAGAGATAACTCTTGAGACTAAAATCTATGCACAGTTTCAAAGACTCCAGTGTTTTTAAACACAGTGTTTAGCCTTAGTTGTATCAGACATGTGAAGAGTTTATAAATTGCATCTTTCTTATAAATTAAGTCATTGCTCTTAAATTTGTGAAGTAGATGCATTTGGAGATGGATCTTGTTAGGTCAATAATCACATAATACCTTTATAGTTTTCTCTGTGTTTTGGAATCATTATGGGAATAACCATAAATATTAATTCCTATTCAATATTTATGTACTCTGGAATCCTGAGGTGTGAATAGCAATATCTTATTACATGAACCAGAGTATTCATTAAGTGCTTTTGGATAATCTTTAGAGAGTACATTAAAATTCAAGTGTTACTATGCATATGGGTAGTCTGTTAAACTCAAAGAAAGATTTCAGAATTAACCACTGAACATATTCCTGGAGTAAAAACTTATTAATCAAACTATCAACAGGAAAGAAAAGAAGGTCAAGTGGTTACATGAAGCCAAGTCTTCTGACAATAAACCCCAAAGAAGGATATTTTAATACAAGATTGATATTGCAGAATTCCAACAATACATTATTTGTATCGATGCAGTTGACTGGGAGATGGTTTATTGTTGCTGTTTCGTTTTTCATTGTTATGTTGGTTCCATTTGGTTTTGTGTTGTTTTTATATTGGCAGTGTTTGCACATACTGTGAAACACCAGAAGAGAAATATTTAGAAATACTACTGTGAATTTTGATGGTTTCAGAGGTTTCTTAATTTTATTTTTTAAGTATCATAGAATATACTTTTCCTTTTCAGGTACAGCTCGTCAAACTGTCATACACGTATAGATACATGTAGCTATGTCTGTAATAGGACAGGAAACAGTTTCATCACCCCAAAACCTCTCACTATCTCTCTATAGTTATACTCTGCCCTTAAACCCAACCCCTAGAACATGGTGATGATCTCCCTCGCTATAGTTTTGTGGATTTGAGAATGTCATGGAAACGGAAGCACATTCTATTTAGCTTTTCGAGACCGGCTTCTTTCACTCAGCAACACACCTTTCAGAATCATCCAACTTGTTGTATGTATCAATAGCTCATCCCTTTTTATGGCTGAATAGTGTTCCGTTTTATAAAATCATTCTATATATTTACTCATTATCTCACTGAAGGACATCAAGCTGTTCCTAGTGCTGGCAATATACATATAGCTGCAATAAACATTAAAATGCAGTGTTTTGTGTGAGTGTAAATCTTCATTTCTCTAAGATAAATGCCTAAAAGTAGGGTAGCTGGATCATATGCTAAGTGTATGTTTAAACTGATTAAGAAACCATTTCATTGGGGTGCCTGGGTGGCTCAGTGGGTTAAAGCCTCTGCCTCAGGTCATGATCCCAGGGTCCTGGAATGAGCCCCGCATTGGGCTCTCTGCTCAGCAGGGAGCCTGCTTCCCCCCCCCCCGCCTGCCTCTCTGCCTACTTATGATCTCTCTCTCTGTCAAATAAATAAATAGAATTTAAAAAAAAAAAAAAACATTTCATTATTTTCCAGAGTGGCTGTAAATGTTGATTCTAACTACAATGTCTAGAGATCCAGTTGTTCAACATCTTACTTTATGGTTTGTTTTTCATTTTAGCCACTCTTGTAGGAAGGGCAATGGTTTCTCATCCTGCCTTTTTTTGTTTGTTTGTTTTTTTATTAAAGATCTGATTTTTAAATTTTTTTTATTTTTTATAACCATATAATTTATTATTAGCCCCAGAGGTACAGGTCTGTGAATCACCAGGTTTACAGACTTCACAGCACTCACCATAGCACATACTCTCCCCAGTGTCCATAACCCCACCACCCTCTCCCTACCCTCTTCCCCCCTGGCAACCCTCACTTTGTTTTGTGAGATTAAGAGTCTCTTAAGGTTTGTCTCCCTCCCAATCCCATCTTGTTTCATTTATTCTTTTCTACCCCCCAAACCCCTCACATTGCATCTCCACTTCCTCATATCAGGGAGATCATATGATAGTTGTCTTTCTCCGATTGACTTATTTCGCTAAGCATAATACCCTCTAGTTCCATCCACGTCGTCGCAAATTGCAGGATTTCATTTCTTTTGATGGCTGCATAGTATTCTATTGTATATATACACCACATCTTCTTTATCCATTCATCTGTTGATGGGCATCTAGGTTCTTTCCATAGTTTGGCTATTGTGGGCATTGCTGCCATAAGGAATTATACTTTTAGTTATCTAAAAATCTTTTGCCTCACAAAAGGTCACAAAGATTTTTCTCTTTTTTTTCTTTTCTAGGAGTTTTATATTTTTATGTTTTATATTTACAATCCATTTTGCATCATTTTTCATAGAGGTATGAGGTTTGGGTTGAGGTTTATTCTTTTACATATGTATGATAGATTGTCCCAACACCATTTGATAAAAAACATAACCTCCTGATTTGTTTTTTCACCTTTGTCAAAAACCAGATGTCCAAATTTTTTGGATCTGTTTCTGGACCATCCATTCTCTTCCATTAATCTCTGTCTTCATACCTTTGCCGACACCACACTTCTTTCATTATTTCAGCCCTTTAAAATAAGTCTTAGAATTAGTAGTATGATTTCTCCTACTTTATTCTTCCCTTTCTAAACAATTAGAGATTTTGCCTTCTGATATAGATTTTATAATCACCTGGTAAACACAAAATCATCTCCCAGGATTTTTATTAGTACTGTGTTACATTAAGGGATCAATTTGAAGAGAACTGACATTTTTTACTATATTGACTAGTCAAATCCATGAACATTATATGCATTTCTATTTAGGTCTTTTTAAATTTCTTTCATTAGAATGTTTAAGTTTTTAGCATATAAATTATATATATATATATATATATTATGAAATATGTACCTCAGGATTTCATTTTGGGAGGTTATTGTAATTTTTCTTTTAAATTTATGTTTCTAATTGTACATTTCTAGTACGTAGTAATACAATTAACTTTTGTGTAATTTTGTATCTTGTGAATTTACTAAACTCACTTATTGCTGTTAGAAAATTTTTAAAAATGGGATTTTCCACATACATAGACATGTTTACTCTAAGTATAAATAGTTCTATTTCCTCCCTTCTAATTTGGATGATTTTTAATTTCTTTTCTTTGCCTCACTGCACTGGCTAAGACCACCAGTACTGTTGAAGAGGCGTCATAAATGCAAATATGCTTGCATTCTTCTCAACACTAAAGGGAAAACATTCAGATGCTTTGGATAAGCCTACTACTATTTTTTTAAAGATTTTATTTATTTATTTGGTAGAGAGAGAGCGAGAGAGAGCACAAGGTGGAGGGGGAGAGACAGAGAGAGAGGGAGAAGCAGACTCCTTGCTGAGCAGGGAGCCCAATGTCTGGCTGGATCCCAGGATCCTAGGATCATGACCTGAGCCAAAGGGCAGTTGCTTACCTGACTGATCCACCAAGGCACCCCAAGCCTCCATTTTTGATGTTACAGGCTGTGTAAGAGAAACCAGTAACTGCTCTCTCATTTTTCACAGGTAAGAAGTCTTTGACTGTGTCTACCAAATATGGCTATTATAGTTGATGTAATTTCTATCCCTTTCAGATAAACACCCAGAGACCCCAACCTTCCACTCTCACCCTCTTTCAGGTAGGAGAAAGGAGAATCTTTTCAAGTGCCCAAAAATCCAAAACTGGCTGTTGACCGCTATAAATCACATCTATCTCATTGGCAAGCATGTCCACATTCAAAAGACCTCTGAACCTAGGGTCAGTATTTGTTTTAACCTATGATTTGGATTCATGTTCCCTTTCTTAAACTAAACTAAAATGAGCAGTTTCTTTGCTTTTCAACTGTCCTACATTAAACATTATTTAATTCTTTTAGGCCACCCACAGGTCTAGAGATAATGCAAATGTTAATTATGATGTCTAAGTAAGCACAAAAAAGAATTCTTTAACAAATATCAAAACACATGCACAGAACACAGGAGACAGATGTTTATATTTGCATGCTATGTTACATACTTGGATTTATATGAAATGTATGGTATGCATATATGTAATAAATAACAAATTATACATACATAATTGTATAAATTCCTCTTAAAACCTAGAAGCCATTAATAGTAGTTTACACTAATAAGTCTCTCAGAGCTCAAGAATAAAAAGGACCTTTTGAAGGAACAAAGAATATAGTAATATTGACTCTCCATCCACATCCCAGGATTATGTTAAAGATTCACTAGATAACAGGTATAAAGCTTTTTTAAGTCCTTAGAGAAAGTTCTGTGTAAATAATTTTTTTGGATTTGCATACCCCATATGTATGCTAATAATGTTTCTCTGCAGATGATTTCCTGCCTGGGGCACTATACATTAAAGGTAATATCAAGTCATGTTTATCTTGTGAGAAAATAAAGCAACACTGCTTTATCCAGAAGAATAACATGAAAGCTCAAAAATAAAGTCACCAAATAAAAAATGATGCATTATTTCAATAACACATTACCTTCTTATTGCACATTTCATCATAAAGATCAATAAAATGTTCCAACTAATAATAAATACAGGAATTACTCAACTTCCTGTCTTCACAACTTGTCTCAGGAATGGAAGACAATAACTGTATTTACACCTGCCTGGCCACACCGTTGAGTGATCTAGGATAGAAAGTCAAAAATGTCAAAAATTATAGACTTTCAGGAATCATGTCTACCAGAGCTTATGTCAAGAAGAGACTGATCCAAGAAAGCAACCAAAATCCACATCCTAGGTTTTTGCACTTTGAAGCATGCCTCTGGTTTTTAGTGAACAAAAATAAAATCTATAACAATTGCTCATTGTTGGTTTCTTAAACTTTAAAAATAGGGACCTTATCACAAATGTCTCAAAATTATTGACAAAGTGGCAAAAGGGAGAAAATTGAGCTATCTTCATAATTAGCCAAAGTTTTTTCTTTCGGTGGGGGAGCAATGAGATTTTCCCAGGAGATCTCCTAGCCTAGGGAGAATGTGAGTCTTATAAAGTCCGTTGCAAAGCTTTCCCATCATCAGTGAAAGAGCAACCTCCTTCAGGCGTGTTGTTGCTAGGTTACTATTAAATAGAATTATTGTAGTGTAATATATTCATAAAGAAAGAGTCAGGAGATAAGTAAGAAAATAATTATAATAACTTTGTCATGTTTATGCAACTTGATGCATTTATATATCCAGAGGCATTATTCTAAGGGGTAGAAAAAAATAGATTTATTTTCCATTTTGAATATTCTTAGTGATTCACTGAATGCCTCTCAGATAACCCAAAAACCTTGAGAGCATTTCCATTAAAGAGCATACTTAAGCCATACATCTAGGTTCTTGGATTTCTCTTAATCAATATAGCAGCTAATTGGCACAAATGCTGATATCTGACAGAGGAAAATTATAAATGTTATATCTGAGAGGACCCCGAGTTATATATATTCTAGCTTACAGTGCCTGGAAAGAAGCACGAAGTACCTCAATTTAAGGATCACATGGTTTAACATCCAACCATTCCCAAATTCCAAAAACCATCCAAAAAAACCCAAATGACTTTTTTGTTTTTTTGTTTTGTTTTTACAAACAGCTCACTGTAGTTAACAATTTTAATATCTCTTATGACACAAATCAATGATCATTTACATATTACAGTCCCTGGACAAGGTTGTCCACATGAGACACCCAAGGCACAGAAACTTGGAGATGAGGCTTGGCATCAGTATGTTTTAAAAGCCCCATTGGTCATTGATGAGCACCAGAGCAAAGACCTATTGTCTATAGACCATCAAATAGCACTTTCTTCTTTCAGAAGGTTTTATAATGAAAGAGCAAAAGAACACACACCTTTATAATTGTGCATTGATTGTGTTAATATTGGTAGAGTATCAGATTTGCAATATTTAATTCACACTCAAGAAGAGAAATTTTAACTGAATTTATTTCCTGCAGCAAGCCTCTTCAATCTTTCTTATTCACACTCCAGAAATTATATTGCTTTAGAGAAAATAAAAGGATAGAATGAGCAACGAACTCCATCTGTAAATTTTTAAAAATAAATCTACAACCAAAAACTGCACCTCTGAAGTGCGAGTTGGGGATTTGGGCATTTTTGCAAGTGAAGGGTAAAAAATAAAACCTGCCAGGAAGTGGAAAATAGAATTTTTTTTTCCACTTACCACTTTATGAAAGTGACTGTAAAATGTGAAAAATCATCATTGACATTCAGTCAATCCCTGAAAAAATAGATTTGAGTAGGATAGAGGATTAAATATGAGCTGAACTATGTGAAGCATGCATGACCAAAAAAATGCTCCCAAAGGATATGGAATGCACCAATTTGTTTAAATTACCTTTTCTTTTTCTTTCTTTTTTTTTTTTTAAAGATTATTTATTTATTTATTTGACAGACAGAGATCACAAGTAGGCAGAGAGGCAGGCAGAGAGAGAGAGAGGAAGCAGGCTCCCCGATGAGAGGAGAGCCCGAAGCGGGGCTCGATCCCAGGACCCCGGGATCATAACCTGAGCCAAAGGCAGAGGCTTTAACCCACTGAGCCACCCAGGTGCCCCTTCTTTTTCTTTCTTCTTTTTTTTTTTTTTAAGTTCTCTTTCTTTCTTTCTTTCTTTTTAATTTGTCAGAGAGAGAGAAAGAGAGAGCACAAACACAGGGAGTGACAGGGAGTGAGAGAAGCAGGCTCCCCACTGAGCAAGGAGCCCAATGTGGGACTTGATCCCAGGACCCTGGGATCATGAACTGAGCCACAGGCAGATGCTTAATCAACTAAGCCACCCAGGCATCCCTTCAATTCTTTTCTCTTATACTGATGGTTCAGAGAGAAGGGACAGTTGTCTCCAAAATTTTTCCTGCCTTACGAAAAAAGGTTCTATTTCTTGTTCCCTCATCTTATGTACTCAGCTAACTAGCAAAGTTATCGATACTCTTCATTTTAGGAAAATTCAGAAAAGTGGGGATCTAGAAGAATTCTCAACATCTGAAAGAGAAATACTTTTGAATTTCTACTCTGGCTATCCTTCAGAGTTCTTATGTCTGGGCTGAAACCCAGCAGGTCAAGCTTTTCCTCTATTTCTTAAATGGGAAACACCAGCCTGTTGCCTCCCCTGCCTTTACCCTCCATTGTCAGCCTCAGGCAGACCAGCTACCTGCCTCTGGAAGAGGACACAATGCATTTGGGGTCCCTCAGGGTGGCCTCTGATTCCTCCAGCCCTCAGGCAAAGGCTTCAAAGTCTATAACTGAGTTCCAGCCTTGCTACCTTGCTCTTACATGCTTCTGAGTGTTTCCCAAACTCAGAGATGGCATTTTAGCATAAATCAGTGAGTGAGGAGCTTTTGAAAAATGAGCATTCTCCATGGACAGCCACTCTCAACAGGCAGTCATCTTTATTCTAGAATTGTCATCAGCACTGAATTTCTATATGTGGGTAAATGTACAGGAAAATCTGGAAGGATAATGTATCTAACTGATTAACAGTGGCTATCTTTAGGAAACAGAGGGCTTGAGGGTGATGGTCAAAGTAACTTTCACTTGTTCTATAATATTTTAATCTTGTGTGATTAACAGCTTTAAGTTAATTTCATGTCAATTAGCAACACAAATTTACTGTATACATAACATTTAATAGAATAAAAGGCTTTATGGAGTATACTATAAAATAGGGGCGCCTGGGTGGCTCAGTGGGTTAAAGCCTCTGCTTTCGGCTCGGGTCATGATCTCGGGGTCCTGGGATCGAGCCCCACATCGGGCTCTCTGCTCTGCGGAGAGCCTGCTTCCCCCTCTCTCTCCCTGCCTGCCTCTCTTGCCTACTTGTGATCTCTGTCAAATAAATAAATAAAATCTTTAAAATAAATAAATAAATACTGATACTGGAGACCTTACTATTGCAAAGGAGAGATTTTTTTTTTTTTTTAAGATTTTATTTATTTATTTGACAGAGGAGACACAGCGAGAGAGGGAACCCAAGCAGGGGGAGTGGGAGAGAGAAGCAGGGAGCCTAATGCTGGCTCAATCCCAGGACCCTGGGATCATGACCTGAGTCAAAGGCAGATGCTTAACAACTGAGCCACCCAGGCACCCCAAGAGAGTGTCTTTTTGAGATAGGAATAGATCCCAGTATATTGTGATTGATTCCAGTCAGCAATATATTTATTTTGGTGCCTACATACCCAAGTGACTACATGTTAAGTTATAGATTTTATAATTTTATTAATTAATTGAGGGTAGAAGGAGGGAGGGAGGATAAGAATATGGTATGTGGGGGCACTGTGCTGGTCAGTTGGTAGAGCATACAGCTCTTGATCTCTGGGTCATGAGTTTGAGCCTCACACTGGATGGAGAGATTGCTTAAAAAATCTTAAAAATAAAAAAAAGAGAGAGAGAGAGAATATGTATGTAATCCTCAGCTCTTCATTTCTATGCCCAAGGTAGACATCGTTGAGATTGTACATATTTTCATAATCCTTCTCAAAACAGTGTTCCAGAAGGCCACTGCTAATCTGTAAGCATTGGCCCATTCTACCCTATAAAGTCTTCTCTGACCATTAGAGTTTCTTAATGAAGTGGTCACTAACCCTCTATATAGATCTTCTTATCATGAGGGCGCATCTGAACAGCTCAGGGAGGTTTCCAATATATATATACTCAAGTTCCAACACCAGAAAGTTCTATTTTTTATAAATATGACTGGACCTTAACATTCACCTGTTGAAAACAAAATCCCCAGCTGATTCTGATGAATCAGTTAGGAATGACACTGTTGTATAACCGCCATTATACCTTTACAAATATTGATGTTGATGTAGGTCTATGACAAGTAACTTTGGATGACTTAGGTTGCAACTCTGATCCTAGAACTATAGTTGCACCAAGGTTTAGGTTTTTCACTAATAAAATGTGATTACTAATAAAGTGCTATTTCTCAGAGTCATTTCAACCCAAAGGACTGCTGGCTTAGCTATATATTATCTGTGGGGACAGTGAATGGATCACTTCACTTCTGGGTCCTCAGTATCTTCAGAGGATTTGCTACTGGACCCATGGTTCTCAGTCTCCGGGCAGCATCGCAGCCCTCCACTGGCTCAGGGGATGTGGTGGGGAAGAGGGCAGTCAACAAGTGTTCCCTCCCTCTTTCCCTGCTATGGCCACAGAATCTTATGTCTGCATCCTAGAGTTTTGTCTGAGATTCTTTCACAGCCAGATATATTTTAAAGCACTGAACCAGGTGAACTCGGAGGTCACAGCTAGTTCAAAAGTCTCTAAATCTAATTCACAGAATTGTTGGGCTCAACTTAGATAATGGTTGTTAGTGCGTTTTGTAAAATGCAAAGCTATCAACCTAAGTGGCTCTGGAAGTATTATAGCATGGACTTAAATTTTCTCAGCTTGCAAAGTGGACTAACCTCCTTTTTTTTTTTTTTTTTTTTTTT
>RCUC01068088.1:0-17026 GCA_003697995.1 Taxidea taxus jeffersonii
CCGCCCAGTCCTATCCATCCCACCAGTCCCTGTAAGAATCAGAGACTCGATGAACAGCCATAGAGTTTCCTCTCTTATGACTGGGGAAACTGAGGCTAGGGGAGGGAGAGGGACTTCTCCAAGTCCCCGTATCCGGGAAGGGGCAGGCTTGGAGTGGGAACATGTATCCCAGGCTCCCAGCACCGCAAACCTCTGGAAATGGGATCTGAGGGAATGGTCTTGAGCCCAGGCTACCAGTGTGGGCAGAGGAGCTTTGTGACCTTTGGGAGCGCAGAAGTCAAATGACTGAGCTCGAAGGCCAAACTTCTACCCACTTTTTCATCCACTCCTTCATTTATAGCCAGACAGCCTGGGTTGGAATACGGGCTCCACCAAACAGTGCTCTGTGACTTTGAGCAAGTCCGTGAACCTCTCTGAGCCTCTGTCTTCTCATCTATAAAATGGGTATGGATTAGCCCCTGCCTCACAGGGCTGTAGCAAGTTAATACATGGCAGCGCTTAGAAAGTGCCCAGCTCGTATGAGTGCTTGATGAATGTGAGCTGTTATCATCACGGCTTTATCCCTGGAGAGCGCATTGTGTGGGCAGAGGCCGCTCACACCCCTGCCCACCACCAGCCTCCAGGAGCTCACAGGGAAGTACAGGAGGCAGTCAGGAAAATGGAGCTGTCTTGTTCCACTGTTGGGAGCGCTGGAGCAGAATCTGGCACTGGGCTTGCAGGACCCAGAAAGGGGACCTGGCCCAGCCTGGGAGCCCCCAGGAAGGTCCCCGGGGCTGTCCAGAGTGCCTGCTAGCAGTAGAGACAGGGCTCCGGCTCCAGCTCCTAGCCCACCTGTTCCGCGACCTTGGGCAGGTCACTTGCGCACTCTGGGCCGCAGGTTCACACTCTGCACGGTGCTGGACTATCCCCGCAGAGACCCGGGCAGGCCAACACCTGGAAGCCCGCCACAGCTCCCGGGCTATTTTTACCAGGACTATGGGCTGTCACAATACTCGTCAGCATCAGAACCTAGGCGGATGCAAGGGAACCCCAAGGTCATGCAGTGAGCTCTTCTGTGTCTGAGGCTGGGCTGGCTTGCTCAGCAGGCTCCCCGGGCCCAGTCTTGCCCCCAACCCGAGGTTGGGGCACAGCTGGACTCATCCCTAAGCCCCTGCAAGCCCTGCACACCAGGGACTACAACCCATTCTCGTCCCCCACTGCATGCTTGTAAACTTTATTTTTATTTGCATATTAAACTGTTTGGAAAGCCGCAGAGAAGTCATGGGATTGGAGGTGGGGAGGCAGGGAGGGATAGAGACTGGGTGTGAGTGGCAGAGACATAGAAAGATAGAGACTCAGAGACGAGAGAGAGAGACAGAGGTAGGAACAGACAGAGATAGATAGCCAAACACAAGGAGACAGAGGAGGAAAAATAGAATAGGGTTTAGAGAAAAGAAAGAGACACGGGGAAGACACAGTGAGAGAGAGCGCAAGTTGGAGAAGACAGAGACAGACTGAAGGCAGGGTCACACCCAGGTCCCCAACCCCGTGCACGAACCCCTCCGCTAGCCTGTGCACAACACAGCCCACTGGCCAGAAAGGGCCAGGAGTGGAGAGCCCAGAACAAGGTTTAGCTTCTCTGGGCCTCAGTTTTGTCATCTGTAAACCAGATCCGAGCAAAGTGACCCCAGGAGCTCCCTGGACTCTGATGGGTTGGGGGCATGGGGCCCGCCCATCTCATGAGGCTTCAGAATCAGGTAAAGCCCTAAGCCTCAATTGCCCACTATCGGCTCAGGGACAAGCAGCGGATAAGAGGCTGGAGCTCAGAGAGGGGCAGACGTTTTTGTGAGGTCACTCAGCAGGATCTAGGGCTCCTGCCTCCTTGTGTCCGGGTGCCCCAGACCCGCCTCTCCCCATGGCTGCCCCCTCACCCCACCACTTCATCCCCACCCTGGCCCTCAGAGCTCAGCAGACCCCACTGCCCACACGCTCTTCCCATGTGCTCTGTGGACCTTTTCTTAGCAAAGAGCCAGGCATGACGGGGTGTTCCTGACACGGGCTCCTTCTCCCCACTTCCTCCAGGAGAAACTGCAGCCCGGGGACCCTTCACAAAGGACAGGAATAAATTCAAGGGATAGGGGCTGGGTTTCAGCTGCCAGTAAGGCAGCCCCCCTCCCCAGATGAAGAAGGTGAGAAAGAGCAGAAATGCCAGGCGCTGTGCTAGGCCTGGGATGTGTGTTGCTTCCTTTGATCCTCAGGAAGGGCTTTTGGGGTGAGTCATAAGAAAATCATTATCTTCATTCACAGGCGAGGAAACAGAGGCTCAGAGCAGCATGCTCCTTTGCCCCAGCTGACACCCTGGGAAGAGCCAGGGACGGCTCCAATGCCTGGGTTGGTGACACTGTTACTCTTTTGCATTCACACCTGAGTCTGTTAAGGGTGACAGCCAGCCCTTGCTGGGTGTCCCCACATCCTAGCACCCGGCTAAGTGCCAAGTGTGGACTATCTCGCTTCCTCCCCAAGGCCCAACATCTTCCCTGCTGTATGAGTCTCCTACAAGAGTCACCAGTGATGCTCGAGGATGATGATGATGAATCCAGCCTGTCCCCAGCCTGAGCCCAGAGACCTCAGACCACCTTCGTGGTCTTGCCCATGATTGGCTTAGTTAGGCAAGGGCGTGTGATTGAGTCCTGGAAAATGAGGGCTGAGAAGGAATCTGTGAGAGTGGAGGGAGAGGGGCTTCTAGGAATGACTTCTTTTTACAAGGGGACATGAGCCAAAAATTTCCATTCTCCTCTCTTTGATTGTCAGGATTAAGATGTGATGCCTGGAGCTATGGCAGCTATAATGTGAGCTTGGGGGAAAGTGAAGTGTAGAATAGCAGACCTAGAGCCCAGTGAGTGACCCTGAGCCAGGACCCCCCTACTGAGTCCTGGCTCAGAGGCAATAGAGAAATATTGAACTGCTGTGTTTCAAACCATTACATTTTGGAGTTATGTTATCACAACAGTGAGTGATTCGTAGATATTTGGGGAGTTAAGCATATTGGATATATAATTAGGAACTTTTTAAAAAAGATTTTATTCATTTATTTATTTGACAGACAGAGATCACAAGTAGGCAGAGAGAGAGGGAGGGAAGCAGGCTCCCTGCCGAGCAGAGAGCCCAACGTGGGGCTCAATCCCAGGACCATGGGACCACGACCCAAGCCGAAGGCAGAAGCTTTAACCCACTGAGCAACCCAGGTGCCCCGATTAGGAACTTTTAAAAAAGATTTTATTCTCTCCAATATACCTTCTGCTACTCTCTCTCTTTCTTCTTCTTCTGGAATTCCAATTATTCTAATGTTGTTTCATCTTATGGTATCACGTATCTCTCGAATTCTCCCCTCATGATCCAGTAGTTGTTTGTCTCTCTTTTGCTCAGCTTCTTTATCCTCTGTCATTTGGTCTTCTATTTGACACAGAGAGATCACAAGTAGGCAGAGAAGCAGGCAGAGAGAGAGGGGGAAGCAGGCTCCCCACTGAGCAGGGAGCCCCATGTGGGGCTCGATCCCAGGATCCTGAGATCCTGACCTGAGCCAAAGGCAGAGGCTTTAACCCACTGAGCCACCCAGGTGCCCCTGGAAGTTTTTGTTTGTTTGTTTGTTTGTTTTTAAGAAAAGCCACCATGTAAAAGAAGCCAAGTTTCTACTGAGTGGCAATGACCTCAGGTCCCTCTGGGGTGGCTCATTTCTGCCCCAGAGAGTTCTTTAGCACTCTGTCACTGTCATGCTAGGTGAGAGGTGAGATACGAGTGACCCGGATCTGGCCAACCCAGTAGCCCTTGGAACATCACGTACAGATTAGGATTCTCGCCAGCCCAGGCGGTGGACACTTAACGGGGCTTTGGTCCCTTCGCTTTGACTGCTGGGTTAGTGAGTCTTGCCTGGGGAATATCACCGATGTCATCAGCTCTGCCTCGGGGTGCCTGCATGCTGGAGGACGGGACTCCAGGACCCAGGTCTCTGGACAGGGAAGCATCAGCCCCTACCAGGAGAGAGAGGTAGCAAGATCACAACCCAGTGGCTAAGAACAAGGGCAACAACAGACAGTGCCACAGGGGGACAGATCAGGGCCTGAGGGGCTTTTCCCACCCACATTTGCAACCAGACTGCCCCCCCATCCGCTCTGGACTCAGTTGGCCCCTGGATTCTTGGACAATGCAAGAAGAAGGCAGAGGCCCCAGTGGAGAAGCTGGACTTCCTGCTGATTTGAAAGTGGAGTTTTGAGCTGGCTTCCCTTTGAAAAATGTGGGAGTTGGGGGACCATCTGTCCCCGGGCTGATGAGGCATGCCACACGTCTTACGTCAGCTTGTGCATCCCACGAGGCAGGGGGCAGCTGAGACTGTGGGCGCCGCCCCGTTCCCTTCTCAGCTGGGCCATCCAAGGCAAGACGCTCACACTCTGTCTTGATCTCCCCTTCTGTGAAATAGGGATAGAGACTGTGACTGCAGGGTCCTCAGGAGACACAGAACCAATGAGGCATCTACAGACAGGGGTTTATTTTAAGGAATTGGCTCCTGTGATCGTGGGGATGTTGGCTGGTCCAAGATCTGCAGGGCGGGCAGGGAGCTCAGAGAACCCATCCCGTCCCAACCCTTCTGCCTACACGCTTCCCTCCACCCTGACCTTGAAGCTCTCTCCTCCACACGCCATGTTTGAGCCTAGCACATAGGACACCCAGCCCCCCAGAATCCCCAAAACCCGCTGCTCAGTTCTCCACGCCGTGGGTTCCACCCGACTGTTTCCACATGGGACCTGCTTTATCGCAACCCCACACGACCACACACGCTATTCACTCCCGCCTCCTCCCCACCACAGGGACCGTGAACTCCTGCCCACCCTTCAAGACCCAGTGCTCCCTGATCTCCTCTGGGAATATTGAGCATGTCTCCCTACTCTGCATACCCCTATACCCTGTGGACACTCCTCCCTGTCTGTCTATCTCTCTCTTCCTAGACTGCAAATTGCCTGAAGCTGGAGATTTTGTCTTATTCATCTTTTTGTTTCTCCTTGTCTCTCTATGCCTGGCACAGGGGCCTGTGACAAATGTTGTTGAATGAGTTGCCTGGTCCCAGGTAGTGGTTATCCTGTCCGTTCTTGGTTGTGTCTGATGATGGGGAGCTCACTCCCTCCCCGGGCAACCAGCTGCATTTTCCGAAACTCTAACCCATTGTAATGGTACAAAAAGAATGAATGTGGGACATCTATAGAATCTCCTTCTTCTGGACCTGGCAAAGACTATCTTTTGATTTTTTTGTCCATTTTTTTTGCCCTCCTCTACTTCCTAAAGAGGAAGGCCATTTTTTAATTGCTGGGAGAGAAACTAATTTGTTGTATATAATATAGTCATGGAAGATGGAGAGGAAGAGGGGGAAAATGGCTTTGGCTAGGAGTTTTAAGAAGGAAGGTTCTACTGCAGTCTTTTTTTTTTTTTTTTAGAGATTTTATTTATTTGAAAGCGAGAGAGAGAGCATGAGCATGAGCGGGGTGTGGGGATGGGTACAGAGGGAGAGGGAGAAGGAGATTCCTCATTGAGCAGGAAGCCCAACACAAAGCTTGATCCCAGGACCCTGAGATCATGACCTGAGTCAAAGACAGATGCTTAACCCACTGAGCCAGCCAGGTGCCCCAGTCATTTTTAAAAAGATTTATTTCTTCATTTGAGAGAGAGAGAGAGAGAGAAAGAGATTGAGAGAGAACATACAAACAGAGGAAGGGGCAGAGAGAGAGAGGGAGAGAATCTCAAGCAGACTCCCTGCCAAGCCCAGAGCCTGATGCAGGATTTGATCTCACAACCCCAAGATCATGACCTGAACTGAAACCAAGAATTGACTGCTCCACTGACTGAGCCACCCAGGCGCCTCTCTCCTGCTGTCTTGAGGCACAAGAGAAGTAGATAAGGAAAGACAATTCTAGTAAGTACTGATGTGGCCAATGTCCCGAGGGCTCTTTTATTGCCCTCCAAGAAATTCAAGACTGGAATTGCTCCTTAATTATTTTTGGTTATTGAACTGTCTTATTTCAACATGACATTGCTCTGAACCTGAGACACATGGGTCTCTAAATGTACTAGGGTTAACCATTATATACACTCAGTGGTAGATTCATGGGTGTTTGGACACAGTTCTCTCTTTGATGTCATGACCTTTCCTTGTGTAGATACACGATGGTGTTCATGAGCATCTAGTTTAGAACAAGTCCATGTACTTTCTGAAGGTTAATTATTATCTATCATGGAAATTTCATGAATATTCTCTCCTGCACCTCCCACCCCAGCCCTGTACGGTTGGAGTACCAGAAGCATGCACCAACCCAGAAGGCTCTGGATCAGTAATTAGCAATGCCACCGGACAGTATCCCTCTCTTTATAACAAATATTTGGTAACACCATTTTTGCTGTCCTTAAATGAGGCTTACAGATAATACAACTTAACTACATCCATAATTTTAAAAATTCACTACAGAATATATATAAAGATAAACAGAAAGTCTTCAATAATAAAATAAAATGTTTTCTAATATTTAATATTTTTCTCTGTTTTTTAGAGGGGGGAGGGGCAGAGGGAGGGAAAATCTCAATCAGGCTCCACACCCAGCACAGAGCCGGACACGGGGCCCGATCTCACAACCCTGAGGTCACAACCTGAGCTGAAATCAAGAGTCAGATGCTTAACCCACTGAGACACCCAAATGCCCAATATTTAATGTTTTTTAATAACCGATCTGATGGCCCTGGAGGCCATACGTCACGGTGAGGTGCTCGCACTTCTGAATAGAATCTCCCCGTGTGCCGTGCCCACGCGCACCCGGATGTGGGGTCCGTGGCTGCACAGGCGGGATGGGCTGGGTTTTGTGGCGAATGTCTCAACTTATCACAAGGTCACAAGGTTATTCTCATCACATTTCATGTCCTGCATGGCTGACAGGGGCTCTGCTCCTCCTGGAGAGACCCAGCCGACAGTGGGGGCTCCATGTAGACACACATGGTCACAACCTCTGTGACAGGGGAGGGGTGTGGAGACCAGACACCGACTCACACAACTACTCCCGGAAGTGACACACATCCACTCAAATGCCACCTACTAGGTGCCGGAAAGGAGAGGACACTCAGAATCCTGACAGACATCCATAATGACTCTGAGGGCCCATGGTGACCCTGCCGTGGGGGTCCCATTTCTTTGAAATGGTGAACAAGTCTTGGTAAAGTTCCCAGTCAAATCTCCCCCCCGCCCAGCAATGCAACATATTTTTAAAGTGTTCAAAGATAATGGACTTATAAGTTCCAAAATTTGGTCTAGAACATGGGGTAGATTTGCCATGTGTGTTTTTCCTGCACATTCTAGAACACCAGGTATCCCTTCCTCCCCTTCTCCCACCATGTGTCAGCATCCTTTTCGCTGCAACAAGACACTCCTACAAAAATACAAAATGCCCCCATTAGGGACAAGACAGCCCCACTGAGAACCATCCTTCTAAGCTAGTGGGCTGTGGAAACCTTCTCCAGCAGAATAGCCCCATTTGGTTTATTTCTAATGAACTGTCATGCAGAAACCCATGGCACACATTGGTGAAATGTACCACTGCCCTGGGTGACTCGGGGACACCCATGTCAGACACACTGGGTTCCCCGTGGCTCAAGCCCTGAGGCTCCAAATAACTCAGAGGCAAACTCACTGGGCCTGCGAAGTCACCTCCTCTCCCCACAGCGTGTGGCGAGGCGGCCATTCTGCCTTCTGAGTGTTTGGAATCTGATACATCTAATACTTCGTGTGAAAACTTTTGATGAGCTGATTAAAATCAACATTTGCCACCATGCGGAGCAAAGGCCACCGACCAGAACATCAGGAGCTCCGTGCCTTGGACAAGATACCAGTTTTCCCTAAAGAGACGACGTCCTTTGATGAGCGGAAATATTTCCAGCAAAGATCCTACTTTTCTAAATGCGTTAACATGGGCTCGATATTGCGTTTCTATTTCTGTGCGAAATGCCAGCACAGAAAGAATTTTCACGTCTGTGGGTAATCTGCGGTCAGACAGAAGCCACGGAATTGATGCAGGGCGATGCAAGGTGAAACTTCTTCGGCTTTTTTTTTTTTTTTGAAGATACACCTATTGCTTGTCTGGGATCACACAATGGATGGTGTGTGTGTGTGTGAGAGAGAGAGACAGAGACAGAGACAGAGACACCACATCAGGAAATACAAAATGTAGGGTATAATTTAGATTACCAATAAAATGGCAATTGCGTTGTGTGCTGTGCGGCATGCTCCATGACGTCTGCCCGGCCAGCATCTGCTGTGATGACACCTGGTGCCTCTAGCTTGCTTAGCTAAAGGTTTGCTGAGAGCTCAAAGGAGTCGTCATGCACATGGCTCCTGACAATTTATGGCTTCTGCTCTCCAGATGGGACCCAGGCCCCCATAGCTCTCCCACCCTGCAGCTCCTCAGCTCAGCTGCTCCCAGAGACCACAGTCCTAGGCAGAGGCCGCAGAGCTGGCCTGCGTGTCCCCGAGTGAAGGTCACCCTGGTGGTCCTGGGGGCGTGACTCCCGTGGATTTCAGAGATGCAGGGAGGGGAGGAGTCAAATGGGTGGTCACTGTCACACTCACACACGCAAATGCATACACACCAGGCGTCCTCATGGAGACGTGGTGCACACAGTGATGGACAGACAGGTGCATACACACACCTCAACTTCAGCAACCAGGTTCCCCCAGGGCCTCCTGAATCAATTATTTTAAAAAGGATCTAGAGTTGATCGTATGCTGCCCTCGAGAGAAAGAGGGGCATGTAACTCAGGTCCCCAGTCGGCATTCACTGAGCTGCTGGGAGGGAGGGGGGCACGGGCCGGCGGCCAGGGTTGCAAAGGTGAGCAAAACGCAGAGGACCCCTGCCCTCTGTGTCTGATATGGGAGAAACAAAACAAACCAGGAAAACAAAATGGGTTTAAAAAACCCAAATTCCTAATTATAAATTCTGGCACGGATTTCCATTTCTGGAAGCACAGCAGACTAGGTAGGGCAAAACACACTGCCCTGCTGATGCCGGAATAAGTCCAGATAAGAAACACTGGGACAACTTCAAAGGAAATTTGAAGTTCAGCAAGGAAATAAGAGATCCTTACTCAAGAGTGCAACATAGCAAACAGGTGGAAAACAGGAAAGAGTCATGGAGGAGAGTGTGAGTCAGTCTAAAAATCAGGAATGCTAGGGGCACCTGGGGGTGCTCAGTCAGTTGAGTGGCTGACTCTTGATTTCAGCTCAGGTCATGATCTCGGGGTCCTGGGATCGAGCCCCGCGTCAGGGTCTGCTCTCAGCGGGGACTGTGCTCCCTCTCCCCCTGCCCCTCCCTCTGCTTGCTCTCTCTCAAATAAATAATTTAATTTAAATTTAATTCAAATTATTTATTTATTTATGTATTTGAGAGGAAAAGAGAGATATATTATTTAATTTAAATTTAAATTAAATTAAATTTATTTATTTATCTGAAAGAAAGAGAGAGAGAGAGAGAGCAAGTGTGGGGAGGGGCACAGAGAGATAAATACGTTAGCTGAGGGATGCCTGGGTGGCTCAGTTGGCTAAGCGGCTGCCTTCGGCTCAGGTCATGATCCCAGCATCCTGGAATCGAGTCCCACATCGGGCTCCTTGCTCGGCAGGGAGCCTGCTTCTCCCTCTGCCTCTGCCTGCCTCTCTGTCTGCCTGTGCTCGCTCTCTCTCTCTCTCTCTCTCTCTAACTAGTAAATAAATAAAATCTTAAAAAAAAAAAAAAACGTTAGCTGACTCCTTGCTGAGCTCTGAGCCTGAGGTTGGGCTCAATCTCGGGACCCTGAGATCATGACCTGAGGTGAAATCAAGAGTCAGTTGCTTAACTGACTGGGCCCTCCAGGTGCCCCTCGAGTAAATAAATCTTAACAACAACAACAACAAAACCCAGGAATTCTAGAAGGAGATAATGAAGGTAGGAAAGTCAACATTTGAGTTAGATATTCTATACTGATATTTTGTGTAGTTTGTTATCCATGTCTTAAATATAATCTTACACACTTATATATAAAATATAGATTTATAAAGAATATTATATATAAGAAAATAAATCCTCTTGGTTTGTTTCTCTGGAGAACACTGACGGATCGGCCGCCATCTTTGTGACTCTGGTCTGCCGCGACAGGGGCCCCCAACTCCTCAGATGCCTCAGGATCCAGCCTCGCTGGCCTCCCTGTGCCCACAGCTCTACGTGCACTCCCCAAAGGCAGGGGCCAGGCCTGTGGGCCTCACCATGGCCCCCCCAAGCTAAGCCTGGTGGCTGGCACAATGCAGGCCTCAGTAAAGTTTGGATGAACACACCGTGGTTCCCTACCTCTGACTCTGTCTCTCACTTTCTCTGCATATCATCCCCCCAACCCCTAAACCCACCGTCCTTGAAGATCCGTGAGAGCAGAGACCATGCCAGTCTTCCTCACGCCTGGGAGACTAGTCCCAGTCAGGAGCCCAGCCCCCAGTACTGGCTCCAAAAACAGTAGTTGAATCAACACAGGATAAATGCTGTTGGGGGGTTACATTTGTAAAATATAGACCTACTCCCCTCAGCCCCTGGCCCCTGCCCAGGATTTCTTTTCTTCTTTTGCTCTTTCCTTTTCAGTCAGCAAGGCTCTTCTGAGCCCCAGCCTCAGGAAAAGACGTGACAGCCGAAAGCGAGGAGAACATGTCTCTCTCGTGTGCTTTTGTGGATTCAAAAAGCTCAGGCCCTGAGAGGACCAGAAAGAACCCACAGAAAGGGCAACAATTTGGAGGATATCATGAGGCGTCCCTGCTTCTTGGGCTGGAAAGTAATGTTCTGAACTGGCAGGAGGAAGAAACAGATGGCAGTTGCTGGTGGTCCCCAGAGAAAGTAGTTTGTGTCCTTGCTGGAGGCCACTGCTAGCTCGGAGAGCACCCTTGTGTGAATTAGAAAAAGGCACCCCTTCCCCGCGCGCACAGCTTGGCCACTAGGGCACAGACTGGATGCAGCCCTGAATTGGATCCCTCTACCATGTGCTCTTGTGGAGTGCACAACCTATACAACCACACAGGGCAGACCTGTGCACCCCTGCCAAGCTCTGGAGGAGGCTGGGAAAGCTCAGACAGGCCCGTGGGGTCTAAACTCAGAGGGGACCTGTGCCTCCTGTCCCAGGTGAAGGTCTCATGGGGCAGGGTTGTCCCAAAGAAGAAGTGGCCAGGGCAGAAGGAGCTTCAGACAGCCTCAGGGTTTCCTCAAGTGCCTGATGAGGACATTAAGGGAAGATCAGGTGGGGTGCAGCATCCCTGAGGGCCACTGGGAGCAGATGACAGCAACAGATTGCCACCTGACTGCCCACACACGCCACAACTTGGCCTGCGTAAGCCTCCTTAGAATTAACCAAAACCCCAGGGAAATGCGGAAACAGAGAGCAACCTCAAGGAGACCGAGATTCAGTGTCTGCCTCACAGCCGCAGTGAAGACTCCAAATAGAAAAAAAAAAGACATTGAAGGGGCGACTGGGTGGTTCAGTCGTTACCTGTCTGCCTTCCGCTCAGGTCATGATCCCAGGGTCGTGGGGTGGAGCCCGCATAGGGCTGCCTGCTCTCCAGGGAGCCTGCTTCCCCCTCTCCCACTCCCCCGTGCTTGTGCTCCCTCTCTCACTGTGTCTCTCTCTGTCAAATCGATAAATAAAAAAATCTAAAAAAAAAAAAAAAGAAGAAGAAGAAGTTGCATTTTGTGCACGTCCAAGGTATAAGCTGAGATTTTTCCCACCACCTGTGCTCCGCAGCTACGTGTTGGAGGCCGTGCAGAATGAATGACAAACGCCTGGTCCTTCTCGGCTACCCTCATTTTCTTCCGCCCAGATTTAATTACCAGAGCACAGGGTGCCCTAACTAGATTGTCAATTGCTTGAGGGCAGGGCCCAGCCCATCCAACTTTAAATCCCACACACGTTACCTATAACGGAGAAGTTCTCCCCGCTCGGGTATCGGACTGAATAACTACAAATGAATGGAATTTTCCCTAGGCGCCATAATCAAAAACCTCCCCTCCCTCTCGGATAGCAGAAGAACTCCCAAAGCCCGGAGCGACCGAGGAGGGGGACCCTCTCGCGCTCTTGTGGCTACAGCTGCATAGCCTGATGGATGAAGCTTTTAGGATTTAGGACGTGTCTACACTAGCAGAGGAGCTCCACCCTGTTCAGCTGCTGGGAACCTTGGTATGGTCTGAGGTCAGGCTCATGGCTGGGGGTTGGGCCCCAAGGGCAGGGGTGACTAGGTCACTTGTCCTGGGAGTTCCTGGAGCTTTATAAGGCTGAGGATTTGAGGCTTCCCAGAGTTGGTATCCCGAGTCTTGGGTGCTGTTCGAGGCCCTCCCGGCTTGGGTGCTCCGAGGAACTCAGGCCACCTTTTCCATGGGCCCTGTCCATGGCCTCAGCTCCAACCTGCTGCCTGGCCACCAGGGTCATATGCCAGCGTTTTATTCTGGGTCCCCGCCACAACATCACACATTCTGTCTGAGTGCACGGCATTTGTAGACACGGATCATGTCCCCTGGCCTGTGTCTGTGAGCCATCCCCATGCGTCTGTCCCTTCTCTGTGGCCAGAAGGTCAGTGCCCGTCACCGGCTGGCCACCTCTTTGTCTCCCCAGCTGGAGTCCCCGCTGCCTCCCCAGCTTTGAACCTGGCTTTGTCGCTCACTAGCCAGTGTCCTTGGCATGTTATTGAAGTTGCTGTAAACAAGGTGACGGCCTCCCCCTGGGTCCTCTCCTTTGGGCGCCCTGCAGCTGTTCGCCTCTTACTGCAAAGGTCTGCTGACCGGCCCCTCCCCCACCGGACAGGACTGCCCCCACCCCCCCCCACCCGGCACCGAGCACTGTCCCCGCCACTGAGGGGTGCTCTAAGGAAGGCAGCTTCCCATCTCTCTCTCCCTCCTGCCCCGTTTCCCTCCTCTCCTCCTCTCTGCCACACAGGGCTGTCTGCACACACCATCCCAGCCATTTCTTCCTTGGGGACCCCTTCACTTGCTCCACGAGAGGAAGATCATTAGGGAGAGGTTGTGTTGTTGCAAGGTCTTTTATTAAAACCGGGTGAGTCACGCCATTCGCTGAGAAGTCACACTTACGTTTCAGACCCCCACCGCCTCTCTCTGGGGATGGACTGCCGCCCTCTGCCCAGACCTCTTTCTCATTGCGGATGGACATTTGTTGGGGTGGGGGTGGGGGTGATGGGTCAGAGCATCCTTATGGCCGGGCCTTGGTTTATGGCTTGGATTTGGGATTACAGGTGAAGGTGTGCTTGAGTCTAGAGGTTGGAGGAATTGGGTTGGAGTTTAGGAGAGAGGCAAATGAAGTGAGCAAAGGGCCACATGTCTCCTGGTTCTCGGGGTGATGACCCTCCACAAGGACCCCAGGCCCAGGCTTGTGAAGCCACCGGAACAGCCTAGCCCAGCCCCTCCGCCTCTCCTACCCACCTCTCATAAACAAAGCAGACACTCAGAAGCAAACTACGTGGCTACAGGAGATCCGAGCCCACCCGCCCCTGGGCCCCAAGGCCCGAAAGGCTGGGGGTGGGGTGGGGTGCCCAGGGACTTAGCCCTGGAACCCCAGCTCCTTGTACTTGGCAGCGATGTCGTTCCGGAACAGTTCCAGAGCCTTCTTCATGGCCGCCTGGGCGTCGGCGCCGAAGTCCCCAGGGTGCTTGCTCTGCAGGACCTGGATGATGGCTTCTGAGATGAACTGCGGGGGCGGGGGGAGACAGGAGGGGCACCGGTCACAGGGGCGCACAGACCAGGAGCTAGATGGGAATCAGACTGAGTCCCACCTTCTCTTTATTCCACGGCCGTTTATGGAGGGTTTATTACACACCAGAATGCTTCCGAGGGGTCTCCGCGGGTTAACTCCTCTCCCTACCACCCCGCGAGACAGGTGCCAACGAGGAACCAGGCCCGTCTCAGTGTAAGAGCCCAGGACACCACCTCCCTGCTGGCAGCAGAAAGGAAGAGAAATGCTCCCATTCTGTGGGGTTGCCCAGGATTTTGCAGTCAGAAAATCTAAAGAAACTATTTCCATTTGTATTTAATTTTTTGCATTTGATGGCTTGGTGGGGTTACTGCTTTAAGTAGGCTACTTGCGGGGGCTGGCGGGGGTGCGGGGGAGAGCAGCATGTTTCTGTGCCAAGCACAGAGCAGGGCCTCCGAATTATTGGTGGGTTGGAAGGAGGGAGGACAAGGAAGGGCCCAGGCCTGTGGCTTGCCCCTGGGACCCAGCCTGTCCCGTCCTAGCCTTGCCTCGCCATCCCCACATGTGCTCAGACACCCACAACGTCATTACCAGGAACACCTACAGCGCGGCTTTTTAGCGACTGAAAGATCTCGTGGGTATAAAATGCTACTGGGCCTTCTGGACAGGGAGTCAAGATTTGATGCCAGCCACAACCCTGGGTGGAGGACCAGGCGGTGTCACTTTACAGAGGCCCAGACAGGGAAGAGCCAGCCCGAGGTCACATAGGGGCTTGTGGACCAATGGCCGTCAGAGCCAGGAACAGACGCAGGGACAGCACCTTGGTTGGCTTTTCCCCGTTTCTCAGGGCGCCCCAAGTGCAAGTGACTACAGACAGGTGGCCAGGTGGGGGGCACAGGGTGACAGAGGGTTTAGGAGGCACACACAGGGCAACACCCAGGGAACACAGTTCTGCCTAGAAATAGCAACAGCAGGGCACCCAAGGGGCGCCATCAGTTGAGCGTCAGACTCTTGGTTTCGGCTCAGGTCATGATCTCAGGGTCATGAGATTAAACCCGCGCTGGGCTCCACCCCAGGCATGGAGCCTGCTTCAGATTCTCCCTCTCCCTCTGCCCCTCCCCTTGCCCAGTCTCGCTCACATTCTCTCTCTCTCGCTCTCAAAAACAAAAAAGATAGAAAAGAAAGAGAGAGAGGAAGAAAAAAAAAAAAAAGAAACAAGGACAGCTCCATAAACCCCTGTCTTTGGACATCAATCTGGACATATGTCCCAAAACAAAGTTGGGATTCAGGCTGCCATGAAGTCAATCCTGCCCCTGAAGAACGTGGGAGACCCAGGTTCCAGGCTCTGCTCTGTCGTAACCCCCATGGATGACTTCACCATAAAACAGGGGCTCAGCTGGCCCCATCACGTCCCCCTATTGAGCCTTTCCTGAGTTTGGGGCACAGCCGCTAATAGCCAGGTAAGTGTGGGTTGGGGCAGCCGGACAATTGAGAAAAGTTGCCTTGACATCCAGCACCCACTGTGGCCCCCTCACTCCCCACTGGGAAGCAGCCGCCCCCTAGGAAGGGCATGGAAGGAGGTCCCTGAGTGAGAAGGGAGAGCAGACAAGTTGTACTGCGAGCCCACCACATGCCACTGGGGTTCAGAAATGGGGAGCTCGCGCTCCAGCCAGGAGACAGATGGGGAAAGAGATAAATCCCAGTGCAGAAGGGTAGGCGCCATGACAAGGGGTGAGGATAAAGTGGCTTTGCAGGGGAGAGATGGGGGGGCACCCACTGACAGTCACATGCAGAGAAGTTGGCTTCTAAGCTGGGCTCCGGAGGGGGGACAGGGGTCTGCTGCCAAGAGCAGATGGGGAGGGCAAGGGCCGCAGCATGCGCAGAGTCTTGAAGGCAGGACCCACTCCTCATGTTTGTGATGCTGAGCGCAATGGGCAGGCTGGGTTGTCTCTGTATGATTTGCGGGGGCAGCTGGGGTGCGGGGAGGTGGGGCTGCGAGGCTAAAGAGGTGGTGGTCGTTGAAGGTAGACATTGTGCCACAAGGGATTAAGAGCTTGAGTTCCCAAGTACCGGTAGATCAGACCGTGCCTACTGGCTCATTAGCTGTGTGACCTTGGGCAAGCTACTTAAGTTCTCTGAGACTTCAGTTTCCAAATCTGTAAAGTGGGTATGAGAGGGGTACCTGCCTGGCACGGAGACTGCTAGTGGTCTGCCCCATGTCCATCTTCTCCTTCTTTCTTGGTAACAGAACACTAGCTGTAGTTGGAGTGGCAACAGACCACAGTTCCCAGCTTTCCATGCAGGTGGGTGTGGTCTTGTAACTAACTTCTGGCCAATAAAACTGTTGAGTGGGATTTCTGGGACTCCTTAAAAGAGAGCTTTCCTCTCTTCCTAGTGCTTCCTGTTTGGAACATGGACCAGATGGCTGGAACTCTAGCAGCCATCTTGGACCATGAGCCAACTTTGAGGACTCGTGCCAACTTTGGCAGCACAAGAAAGAACTTGCATCCCTGGTGGCTGTGGGGTGCCCACACCAGCTCTGGACTCCCTACCTCTGCACCTACTTTGTGTCAGAGAAAAAGAAGACCCTGAATGTAGTTCCTTACCTTGGGGCCCGGGCGGTGGGGGGGGACTGAATTCCATGCAGTGATCCAGGCAAATGCCTACCATGGCCTAACCTTATGGGTAGCCATGACCATGGTCTTTATCCTCGTCACTGCACCAGCCTGTCCCCTGCTCCCTTTCCCAGGGGTTGTGCCTATCCCTAAGGCCCTTTATCCTCCAGATCTCAGTGCTCCCTCTCATCACACCCCTCTCCCCACTGGTTATAAAGGCAGAACCTGAAGCTCAGGCTCTTCCCACCCTACTTCTCAGCCCATCACAAGAGATTCAAACCAATTCCCCTTGCCTAGGACCCCAGGGCTCTCTCTTTTCATCTGTAAAGATGCTGGAACCAATGGCGCCACCTGCTGTCTACCCGCAGGAAGCACCCGCTACTGTACTGTGGCTCCGGGTGGCACAGGTTTAGGAGCTGGGAGGTGGAGGCGGGGTCTGGCAGAACAGAACCCTAGTTTGAATCCTGGGAGTGTGCCAGGGACAAGCTGTCGCCCTCCCTGTGCCTCAATTTATTCATCTGCCCAGTGGGTACAATAATAACCGTACCTTCTTGTGAAGGGGAATGCACGGGGTGCCCCCAATATCCATTCTCCCCTTCTTCCCCTGGATGACATACTGATTTGGGGGAGAAGTGGGTTTACTCTTAGGG
>RCUC01068089.1:0-21712 GCA_003697995.1 Taxidea taxus jeffersonii
AGAGCTGGGACAGCTGTGGACTCGTCCTGCCTTTGTCTTTCCTGGGCTGCCCCCGGGCCTGACCAACGCTGCTAACGCTAGTGCTCCTGCCCCAGTGCTGCGCAGGGCAGACCTCCTTCCCAGCCCGGCCACCCCTGCCTGACCTTCCTCACACTGCCCCTGGTTGTCTCCAGGCTGCTCTTCTGGAAACTCACCCACCGGGGCAAAGTGCTCTGGGAGGCTTGGGGCCAAAGGTGCCGGGGGAGGGGTAAAAGGACTGGTCTCCACAGCAGGCGTTCTAAGGGCTGAAGCCTGATGACCTTTAATCTGGGAGGCAGGCGGCTGGGACAGCCCCAGCTCCCCCTGCACCAGCAGGCTGGGTAGGCAGGAGGATCTGAGAGGACCAGAGTGGCTTCAGGCAGCCTGATTGGTCCAGAAGGCAGACGCTGGCGCCTGGAATCCAAACTCTGGGTGGGACAGAGAGGGGTGGGGACAGCTAGTAGGCGGGCTGAGATGCAGCAAGGTTTCTGGGACCTGGTCTGTTTCTGGGATGGGGTGCTGTGAGCTCCTGGGCTTGCAGAGGGAGCCCCCTCTCCTGGCCTGCCTGGGGGAGAGGGCGATCTCACAGGGTTCCTCAGCTGGCTGACTCCTTTCCCGCTCAGACCCTCCCGGGGAGCCCCACCCTCTACCTGGCAGGCCCGGCTCACTCTGGCCCCTGCCCCCTCCCCAGGAGACCCACCGGCTGTACCGCCTGAAGCTGGAGGAGCTGACCAAGCTGCAGAACAGCTGTACCGGCGCCGTCACTCGGCAGAAGAAGAGGCTCCAGGAGCTCGCTCTGGTCCTGAAAAAGTGAGGACCACCCGCCCGCATGACCCCCCCAAGCCTCCATACCCGCTGGCCTAGGGCTGGGGCTGAGACCTGCGGTGGGCGGAGAGCGAGCATGATTCCTGCGTGTCCCAGCGCAGGCGTCTCCCCCTCCCCTCCCCACCCGCCGTGGGACCATGTTCGTCCTCTGCCGCGAAGGTGTCATACGTGATACCCCAGGGCCGCCCTGACTCTGGCTTCCGTGCACCCACCTACAGATGCAAACCCTCCCTTCAGTCGGAGGCCAGGGAGGCCGCCCAGGAGCTGGAGAACCAGATCAAGGAGCGCCAGGGCCTCTTCTTCGATATGGAGGCCTATTTGCCCAAGAAGAATGGGTGAGACCCAGTTCCCGGACGCCCCTGGGAGAGCGGCCTGAAGCGTGGGCTCCTCTGCTCTGTCACTTGGCCAGCAGACGGTCCCTGGACCCGCTGTGGGCTGAGCAGTCAGGCTGGGGGGACAGCTCGAGCGACGGCGACAGCTCCGGAGATGGGTGTTTGTGGTGGAAGGACAGGGAATGGAGGAGCGCAGTGAGGGACGCCGCGCCCAGCTTGGAGGGCAGGGAGAGTGGAGAGGGTCGCGGAGGGAGCCTGGCAGGCGCGGGAGGATGGAAATAGCGCGTGTGGCCAGAGCTCAGGGTGGGAGGTGGTGATGAGACAGGAGGCCAAGCCAGGCTTCGGGCCTAGCAGGCTGGGCAGAGCGACCCTCAGGTCAGCCACAGTCACCGAGGGGGATGGCAGGGGCCAGTGCGCAACCCTAGGGTGAGTAAAAGTCACCCAGCGGAGGCCTGGGGCAGCAAGACGGCTGCGAAGGGGCATGTCCCCGGGGACGATGGGGACAAGGGGCTGCCAGTAGCCTCAGATCAGACGGCCCGGGGGGGGGGGTCAAGAGCCACACAGGAGGGGCGGCGTCTGGGGAGTCCAGGGGAGGAGCGCGCCGCGGGATGGTGGAGGTGGGGGTTGCTAATGCGGGGCAGAGAGCTGGGGGACAGGCGAGTGCAGGCAGCTCTTCAGGAGCTCAGCTGCGAGCAGAAGGCGAATGCTCGGGAGTCGGTGTTACTCGGTACCTGTGGGAGACTGGAGCGCCTCTCCCCGCCGAGGGCGGGGGCCCTGGGAGCACAGACCCAGCAAAGGGAAACCCCTGGGGAGGTGGGAAGGGCAGGGCGTGGGCCCTTCCCACTTTGATGGGAGATGGAGAGCGATGGGAGAGCGTTTCCAGCCGGGGAGGAGGGTCCCCACCCCACGGCCCGGACGTCAGCCTGGAGGGAGGTTGGACGAGGCCTCTGCGGGGATGGCGTAGGGAGCCCGTGGCAATGCTGAGTTGGCCGGGCCGAGCGCCCGCTGTACCTCATGTCTCTTCGAGGCCTGGGACAAGTCCCTTAACCACTCTTGAGCCCGTGCCTACAGCCCGAGTAGGAGCAAGAGGTCGTGTGTGGGTGCGCTGTGCGCGCGTGGGACGCGGTCACCTCTTGGGGTTCGTCTGGCCGAGAAGGGCCGGACAGGCTCCGTCGGTGGGAGTGACGGCCGCAGGCGGCTGGGGGTGGTGCGGTGGACAAGAAAGTGGCTGCCGTGGAAGGGGGTACCGGGGCCTCGGCTGCCTCGGGAAAGACCGGGGGGGGGGGGCCTGGGAGCCTCAGCGAGGCCAGGGTCCGCCTGCTGAAACCGGCTTGGGAGGCTGTGCGCTCGGGCTCAGAGCGCGGGCAATGTCTGACGCAGCCCTTCCCGGCTGGGGGGCCCTGCTGTGGCCCTGGTGCGGGCGCCCCGGCGGCCTCAGGGAGGAAGGTTCTCGGAGAAGGTGGGAACCCGGGGGTGGGTGTGCGCACAGGCATCGAGTCCCGCCCAGGCGCACCGGGGCGTAGGAGCTATGGGTCCGGCTTCCATGGGGTGGGAGAGCCCGGCCGCCCTGGAGGCCCTTCGGTGGGAGCTGGGGGTTGGGGGAAGACAAGAGGGGATGTTGGCTTACCCAGGAGCAGGCCTGGGAGCGGGCAGAAAGGCCGCGCCCCCGTGTTTCCTTCCTGTGGAGCCGGTCTGCAGTGCCCCCCAGGTCGGAACCCTAAGCCGCTGGGGGCGTGGGGGTGAGGCCAGGTGGCCGCCCCGCTCTGTGCCACCGGCTTTCCCCTCCGTGGGGGCCTCTCCTTACCTGGTGTCCCCCTCCCGCAGGTTGTACCTGAGCCTCGTCCTGGGCAATGTCAACGTGACACTCCTGAGCAAGCAGGCTAAGTAATTGGCTGTCGGGGCCGGTCCCAACCCTGCGCTCCGCCCTCCGGGTCCGGGTCCTTTCCATTCTGCCCCCCGGTTCCCGGGCTTGGCCCTGGGGTGCCGGCCCCGCGCCGCCTGCGGAAGCCCGTCCGGACCAGGAGCCTCCCTCCGGGCGGGGGCGGGGGTGGGCCCCGCTGGCACCCCAGCCTGTCCCCGCGTGTGTGTCCACCCAGGTTCGCCTACAAGGACGAGTACGAGAAGTTCAAGCTCTACCTCACCATCATCCTCATCGTCATCTCCTTCACCTGCCGCTTCCTCCTCAACTCCAGGTGCGTGTCCTGCCGCTCGGGCCGCACCCCGCTCCCCGCCGGCGCCGGTGCCCACCCTCTGTGCCCTCCGCAGGGTGACGGACGCCGCCTTCAACTTCCTGCTGGTCTGGTACTACTGCACGCTGACCATCCGCGAGAGCATTCTCATCAACAACGGCTCCCGGTGGGCGAGGCTAGGCCCGGCCTGCTGGGGTGGGCGGGCGGGGGTCGCTGCCGGAGCCCCCCGGGGGACTGGCTTCCTCCCGCCGCAGCCTGGCTCCCGTCCCCGAGCTCCGATCCTCGGGGCCGAGGGGACAGGAGTGACAGCCGCTCCCCACTGCAGGATCAAAGGCTGGTGGGTTTTCCATCATTACGTGTCCACTTTCTTGTCGGGAGTCATGCTGACGTGGTGAGTGGCCAGACCAGCTCCCGGGGCGCGGGGGAGCGCGGGGCAGACACACGGTGTCCCTGAGCGGCCTGCCCTTTCCTCTGCTCCTGCCCTAGGCCTGACGGCCTCATGTACCAGAAGTTCCGGAACCAGTTCTTGTCCTTCTCCATGTACCAGAGTGAGTGTCTCAGAGGGCCCTGCCCCGGGCGGGAACTCCCCCCACCCAGGGAGCCGGCTGGGGGGCGGTGAGGACTTCGGGCCCCCGCCCAATTCCGCTGCTCCCCGGCCCCAGGCTTCGTGCAGTTCCTGCAGTACTACTACCAGAGCGGCTGTCTATACCGCCTGCGGGCCTTGGGCGAGAGGCACACCATGGATCTCACTGTGGGTGAGTCGGGTGCGGCCTCTGCTCTTGGGCATCCGGATGGGGCCTTTCCCGACCGCGCGGGGCTGAGACCCCGTGTCCGCCCTTCCCCCCGCAGAGGGCTTCCAGTCCTGGATGTGGCGCGGCCTCACCTTCCTGCTGCCCTTTCTCTTCTTCGGACACGTAAGTTGTCTCTGCCCGGCCCCCGCCCCGTGCGTCCGGCCAGCGTCCCCGGCGCTGCCTGTGGGCCGTCGTGGGGACCGGCTTGTTTGAAACGCTCCGTCCCTCCCAGTTCTGGCAGCTTTTCAACGCGCTGACTTTGTTCAGCCTGGCCCGGGACCCCGAGTGCAGGGAGTGGCAGGTGAGCCCGGGGCCCTGGGTTGGGGCGTGAGGCCGCCGCAGGGGCCTGTGCCTGGCCCTGCCCTCACCCCGCTTCCTCCCCCAGGTGCTCATGTGCGGCTTCCCCTTCCTCCTCCTCTTCCTTGGCAACTTCTTCACCACCCTGCGGGTTGTGCACCAGAAATTCCACAGTCAAAGGCGTGGGAGCAAGAAAGAATGAGTCTGGGCCAGCCTGTCTGGCTCCCTCTGGTCCGCCTGGCCTGGCAGGGGCTTCTGTCCCCTTTGTTGAGGCGGTAGGGGGCTCTCCTCATGCCGGAGGGTCTCTTCTGCTCTCCCTGGGGTTTTGTGGGCCCTGTGGGCCCTGAAGGCACCGCTGGAGGACCGGGCCTGCAGGGAGCGGGGGCCCAGCAGCCTGAATAAAGGAAGCGCGGCAGAGAGGTGCCCGAGGTGCGTGCTCTCCGGAGGGTCAGGCGGGGGCCTCGGCGCCACCACCACAGGCCTCTTGGGGCTCTGAGTTAAGTAGACCTGGGGGAGACCCCAGACCTACTCAAGCAATAGCAAATACAGAAAACAGAACTTTATTCCAAGGAGCAGAGATTACTTAAAATTATTTACAGTCATTGAAAATAACGTGGAGGGGTTGGGGCTCGGCTGAGCCGCACAGAGGCCCGGCTGTGTGGCCCCTGGGGGCCTGAGTGCTCCCCGGACACACACCCCGTGCCCGGGGCCTGGACCGGTCTCCGTCGCTGCGCCCGCCTCCCGGAGCGGGGGGCCCTGCGAGGAGGGAGCGAGGGCGGGGATCCCCGGGGAAGCTGGGCCGCGGGCCGGCCTAGCTCCACACGTCCAGGGAGTAGCGGCCCTTGGTCATCAGCTTCTTGATGTAGTCCACGGCCTGCGCGTGCTCCATGGCCCCCCCGTCGGCCACGACGTCGTAGAAGGTGTTCTGCACGTCCCTCGCCATGTTCCGAGCGTCCCTGAGGCGGGAAGGAGGCGGCGCTGGGCGAGGGGCCCCCGCGGGCGGGCCGGCCTCGCGCCCCCACGGCGCCCTCACTCACCCGCACACGTAGATGTGGGCGCCAGCCTCGTGGATCAGCTGCCACAGGTGCTCCTTGTCCCTCCTCAGCAAGTGCTGCACGTAGACCTGGGGGGAGGGCGCTCGTGAGGCGGGGGGTCCCAGCACCGCGGTGGCGCGGGCCGGCCCGAGGCCTCACCTTGTGGGGCTGCTCCCGGGAGAAGGCCACGTTGAGCTGGGTGAGGGAGCCGTCCTTCTGGAACCCGGCCAGCTCCTCGCGGTACAGGTAGTCCTCGTCGGCGCGCCGGCAGCCGTAGTACAGCAGCGTCTCCCCGACCTCCTTGCCTGTGGGGTCGGGGTGGCGGGCAGGGGTGAGGGGGGCCTGGGGGGTGTGCCCGACCCCACAGGACACGTCTGGGGCGCGCGGGCTCACCCTGCCGCCGCAGCCAGGCCCGCTCCTGGATGAAGCCGATGAAGGGGGCCACCCCGGTGCCGGGGCCCACCATGATGACCGGCGTGGTGGCCTTGAAAGGCAGGCGGAACTGGGACTTGCGCACGAACATGGGCACCAGGGCGCGGCGGCCGTTCTCCCCGGCCGGCTCCTTGGCCCGCAGCCAGCTGGTGGCCACGCCCTTGTTGACGCGGCCAGCCTTGGTCTCGTACTCCACGGCCACGGCGCAGATGTGCACGGAGTTGGGGTGGACCTGGTGGGGGCAGGGCAGGGGTGAGTACGCCCGGGGCCGTCGCCGGAGTCGCCTCCGTACCGGGGTTCCCCCCAACCCCCTGCTTGGGGCCCTTGGTGGCCCCCACAGCTCCTCAGAAGCCCCTTCCCAGCAGCCGTCCTGTCAGCCGGCCCGCGGCCCCCCCACTCCCCCCAAAGCCGGCCGCACCTTGGAGGACGAGGCGATGGAGTAGTAGCGGGCCTGGAGGCGGGGCAGCAGCTCGCACAGGTGGTCGATGGGGGGCCGCAGGGATGGGTAGTCCTGCAGGATGGCCAGGATGTGCCTCCGGGCCTCCACCACCCAGCTCAGGTACAGCTCCTGGGGGGGACGGAAGGGAGCTGAGACGTGGGCGCGGGGCACACGGCCGATGCGGCGCCGCTCGGTGCCGGCAGCGGAAGGGAAGGACCCACCTTGCCCTCGCCCGAGGACGAGGCCATCTTGCGCAGCTGCTCCTGCTCGGCGGGCTCCGAGGCGTACTGGGCCAGCTCATAGAGCACGTTGGTGCGCGGCGGGTTGGTGATGTCCAGGTAGTAGGTGAGAGCCGTGCGGTACGAGGTGGGGCAGGGGAAGGGGTGCTTCTTGTTGGACTCCTCTGCGGGGAGAGAGGACGACTGGGCTCAGTGGCCGCTGACCTGTGGGTCTGTCCGGGACTGGGGGGGGGGGGGGGGGGGGTGGCCGGATTCGGGGACTCACCGTCGAGATTGTTCAGGGACATGACGACGTCCAGGTCGGCACCCAGGATCTCGCCGAGCTGGCTGACCAGGGTAGAGTCATTGGCTGGGTAAACGGCCACATGGTCCCCAGATTCATACCTGGGGGGTCGAGGGGAATGTGAGGCTCAGGAGGGGTCTGGGCCGGTGGCAAAGGCAGCCCGGAGGCCCTGAGCGGGCTGGGGCAGGGGGCAGCTGCCGGCACCTGAGTTTGGAGTCTGAGATGTCTAATTCCAGGTGCATGAGGTGACGCTCGGTTCCCTGGTTCAGCTTCCGGTTGGTGGTGACTGCAGCCAAGAATGGATTCTTGGCATCGAAGGGGCTGGGTGGGGAAGAGAGCAGTTCTGTGATTGGCCGGGGCTTCCGTCTGAATCTCCCTGCTCCCAAGGGATCCTTCGGGTTTCACAGGACACAGGGAACCTCAGAGCTGGCCTCCAGGGCCCCAGGAAGGCTCTGCCAATTATGTAAAAGTTTCTCCCAGCCTGATCCAAAGCAGTGCCCCCACATCCCCCCAAAGTGGGCAGAGCTAGGTTATAGGTTCCCTGTTTACAGATCAGGAAACAGAGGCTGGCCCCTAAAACCCTGGGAGACCCTCCACACGCTGCCTGTGGGCTGTGTGCACAGAACCAGGCCCCTTGACGATGGCTCCCGTAGACCGAGGGGCCCGGGCCCCCCAGCAACCGTGGAGCAGAGCTCCTTCACCGCGCGTGCCCTGCACCAACAGAGCTGAACCCTGCACGGTCACTGAAACGTGCACTTTCCGCTTAAAGCAGAGCTGCTGGTCTTAAATCCTGGGGACACTAGGGGGACTTACCCTGGGCGGCACCCAGGGGTAAGACGAGTCAGGAGACTCCAAGAGAGGAACACTGTGTGTGGACAAAACGTCCAGATACCGAGGTGGGTGTTAAGGAAGGTGAGCCCTTCTGCTAAAGTTCAGCCAGACTCACGCTGTTCTGGGCCAGGCGCGGATCTGGGCCTCGCTGCCCCAGGATCTCTACGTAGCTGAGTGCTAACGGCCCAGTGCCTGTCCCCCAGCTGCTGTGGCCCAGCCTGGGGGACCCCTGGGAGAGGCCGGGGCAGCCTCCGTCTCTCTGCTCTAGGCCTTACGCCCTCCTGGGCGGTGGGGATGAAATCGTGGGTGCCCCCACCCCTGCCCGCTCCGGGTGAGGGCGGAGGTGAGGGGACACAGGACTGCCCGGTCCTCCGGGTGCCCGGGGCCCCCACGAGTGCACTCAACTCACGGTTTCTGGTTCTCGTAGCTCTTCAGACGGCCCATCTCTCCCACATACACTTTGGCCGGGTCTATGTCTGTGTGGACCATGAGCTCATACTGGCGGATGCTGGGCAGGGGAGACAGGGTGAGATGGGGAAGGGCCTGAGAGTCCCTGCCTCAGGGACAGGGACTGAGACTACACCTTCCTGGGGGAGGGCCTAGCGGTGGTGGGAAGGAAAGCGAGCTGACGAGGAGGCGGGGAGGGCTGGGGAGCCCAGTTTGCCAAGGGCTTCGAGGCCATTCCGTAAGAACATAAGGAAGCTGCTCCCCTGCCACCCAGCACTTGCAGGCAGAGCCCAAGTGCTGGGACCTGGGACCCTCGTGCTGTGCCTGAGCTTCTCCTGGCTTCTGGTCTGGCCGGGACCCCACCAGGCCAGCCCCCACCCCCAGCCCACGGGCACCGTCTCACCTGGATTCCTCTCCCGTGGCTTCCACGCCGAAGTGCTCGCACACGGCCGGCCAGAACTGTTCTCGCCACGTGATGAAGTCCTCCTCCAGGCTGGAGACGCGAGGGAATGAGCCCAGCCCTCGGGAGCCCCCGGCCCCACGCCGCCCGAGGGCCACTCAGGGATGTAACCCAAGGCGCCGGGCAGCATCTGGAGGGTCTGTGCTAACCGCCCGCAGCTTCCCCCTGTGCCGGGCTGGCCGAGAGGAGGGGGCGAGGCAAAAAGGGGGATGGGGACCGCCTTCCTTTGTCCTGAGTGACGCCTGGCGGGAGGCTTGCTGAGGTGTGGCTTTGCGCCCCCTTCCCTCGTGTGCACCGTCAGCCCTAACCCCTGATCCCGCGGGCTCTGGGACGGGGAACCAGGCACTCACTTCCCATCGTCATCGCCCATGCCCAGCTCGAAGATGCGCTGGGCGCCGAGCTGCTCCAGCCGCTTGTCCACGTACTTGCCCATGGCATTGAAGTGCTCGTAGGTCTTGTTACCAAGACCAAACACCTGTGTGGACAGAGAGGCGGGTCTGAGGCCAGGTCTGGGGTCAGGGGTGGGTACTCCCTCCCCCCAAGCCGGCCATGCCACAGGCTCAGGCCTCTATGGCTGCCAGACACCTGGCACTGTGAGGTGGGCCGCTTTGGCCCCTGGAAGTGGCTGGGCTTTGGTGACCCGCAGCCTCTAAGCCTCAACCCTGGGTCAGGCAGGGGTAATTCACCCCCCCTACCCGGTGCTCCTGGCCCAGCCTGGTCCTCCTTTCTCGCCTGTATTCTCCTGCACCCAGTGTCCCTGGGAGCAAGGTGGGGATGGGGAGGCCAGACGAGAGGGCTGTCCCAGGAGCAACCTTCCCTGCATCTCACCCCCAGGCACCCCCAGCTTGAAGCCCCCTGTTCTCAATTCCAGCTGATCAGAATGAGGGGGGAACAGAGACTTTCTGCTTAGACACAGAGGGGGGCCAGATGCCCAGGACAGGTGCCACAGGCGGGGCAGGCTGCTGCAGGGAAGCTGGGGTGACTCACCGCATACTTGACTCCGGATAGGTCCAAGTCGGTCTCCTGGAGCCAGTCATAGAAGTCCTGGGCATTGTCCGTGGGGTCCCCCTCACCATAGGTGGCCATACAGAACACGGCCAGGGAGTTCTCAATCTCTGGCAAGCTGCCCAGGTCGGCCTGGGGAGACAAGAGCAGGGCCCGCGCCCAGCGACCATGACCGAGCCATGTCAGGTCTACGCCTGATGGATGCGGATGGGTGAGCCCAGGCCTTGCCTGGGGCAGCTGCCATGTCCCACGGGCTCTGGCACGGCATGGAGTCCCTCAGGAAGGGGCACCGAGCAGTCACGGAGGGCTGCACGGAGGAGCTGGTGTGCATACCAGTGAGCGGGAAAATTAGTTCTGGGAGGAGAGGGGGTGCATTTCCAGAGGAAGGGGGACAGCAGACGCAGATGAACACCTGTGAGGGCCTGGGCACGGAGCCAGCAGCTGTTCCCAACCTGCTTCCCTGGGCCTCGGGTCCAGGCCCCTGGGGGAGAACCTCCTCGCCCCACAAAGTCCTAGGAGCAGAGTGGGGCCCTAACCAACTGTTGGCCAAATTAACAGAGGGCTGTGGGCAGAGTTGGGGGCGGTGCGGGTCACCGAGACTGAAGGCTGGGGGTGGCGCCGTCCGGGGCTGGGAGCGCGGGTCTGAGGGAAAGGGCCCTGGGCAGTGTGGTATGGGAGCTGCAGGAAGGCCCCCATCAGGGGAGGAGCAGGAAGGCAACTCTGGATTCTCCCAGGACCCCCTGCTCCCTGGCCGCTGCCTCTGCCTGGGGCCGGGGGCCGGGCTGGCCTTGGCTCTCCCACCGCATCAATAGGCAAGCAGACAGCTGGAAGTTTCCATCACCACGCTTGGGGAAGGATGAAGAGCCAATGCCAGGAGGCGCACACCTCTCTGAGGGGCTGGGGGCAGGGGATAGGACGCGAGCGCCAAGTCCCGCAGACAGGCCTGATGGAGCACCGTGTGGAGGGCAGCTGATAGGGGACAGGGACCTCCCGTAGCTCCCAACAGGGGCCTTAACCCCCAATTATCAGGCTCCCTCGGCCCCTTCCCTCTGGCCCTGTTCTGGTTACGGTTAATAACCTCATTTTATGGCCCAGCTCCAGGGCTCTGTGAGATGCCCCAGCACCGGGGTTGCGTGGACCACCTCCCCTGCCGCCACGGTTTGGGGGCAAAAAGGAGAGACTGAAACACTTCCTCGCCGGGATGCTAAGTTCGGCTCAGTCTGTAGGCCCCACGGGATCCACCAGGGGCTTGAGTCCCGCCTCCCGGCACCGGCCAGCCCGGGGAAGCCGTGGTGTGCGCGGCCCCGGGAGCTCATACCTCCAGACCCGGGGCCACCAGGCCCGGACCAATGACAGGAGATGCCTGTGCCTGTCCGTCCCTTGGGCTGGCTCAGTCCCTTACATGTCTCCATGGCCCAGAAGCCTTTACTGATGCTACCGGCAGGGCCGGGGGCAGGGCGCACTCACCAAGTCATACTCCTCGGGGTCTGCGGCCATGCCCCGCAGCCCGTAGCGGTGGGCGTCCTTGGATAAGCGGTTGGCAAACTCCTCCGCTGTCCCCGTCTGGGAGCCGTAGAACACGATAATGTTCCTGCCCTAGAGACAGCCAGACACAGGGTGTCAGGGAGGGACCACGAGCCACAGTCCTCCCCAGAGCCTCCAGGTGACCAAAGGGCAGACCGGGCAGGTAGGGTCCCTCCAGGGGACCCTCTTCCTTCCTGCCTCAAGTCCTCCTAAGTCACTCTGGGCCGGTCCTCCTGCTGCCAGGGTGACCGTGGCCGTCGGTGACCAGGGCCACCCAGACGAGCAGTTGCTCGAGACCACACTGTGGACAGGCTACTAAGTGACACAGGAGAAAACACGATGTAATGTTCAGTGAAAAGAAAGAAAAAGACCAAAGTGCACCGTATCCTCCCGCTTTGTTCTCGACCCACAGCGTGCGTGCGACTGCGTGTCTCCCCAGATCCCCTGTGGCTTGGGGCGCAGCCAAGGCCCAGCAGAGCGGACACGCCCTGCAGGATCCGGAAGACGGAAGCGAGGCCCAGGCCCCCTTCGGTCCCTTTATGCAACGTGAGGTCGGACTCCAGGGCCCTCAACCCCTACAGTGCTGTCTGGTTTGTGCCCGGAGCCCAAATGGGCGGCTACAAAGGACAAAAGAAAATGGATGGATTATCCCTGCTTTCAAGTGTTCTCTTACCTTTTCTGTTGCCCGAATGTCCTACAGGTCATCTAAAAAGGTTCTTTTAAAATCACTGATGCAAAAACTGCTTAGTAGAACAGGAAAGTCTTTGGATTTCGGGTTAAGGGGACAAAACAGGATATAAAATAGTAGCTAAATGTTTACAGTGGCGTCGAAACTCGGGAAGTACTCAGGGAGAAGCATCCCAGGAACTTGCAAGAAGCTCCCGATGTAGGATTCAGCCACAGCGAGAGGCACAGTCTGCACAGAAAGACGCACTGAATTCAAGAGGTCTGCTCTCCTGGCACCCATCCAGAAGGTATCCGGACAGCTCTCTACCTCCACAGCTTCATCCTCGAGGTCAAATGGAGAGAGAAAGCCCTCTGCTGGGGTGCGATCTGGCGATGAGAAGGAAAGCAGAGCCGGCCCGTGCCATGAAACAGAGCCCGAAGCCACGGGGCTCGGAGAAAGCCGGTCACCGAAGGTTTCTAGGAAAGGCCCCCAACAGGCAACCCTCTAAGGGGCCCAGCAAGTAGATGAATGGTTGCTTCAGGCTGAGGGGGATGCGGGTTAGGGAGTGGTTGCTAAGGGGTACAGGGTGGCTTTTTGGGGTACAGAATGTTCTAGAACAGACTGGTGGTGGTTGGTGCAAATCTGGGAATACACTGACAGTACTTAAGCGTATACTTTAAAAGGTGACCTGTATGGAACGTGAGCTGTACCTCACTGAAGCTGTTGCATATAAAAGAACAGCCAGGAAAACAGGAAAATAAGAGCCAGGTGGGGCTGGGGGCAGGGCCTAGCAAGCTTTGTGAAACCTCCGAAACTCAAACAGGACGCTACTGTCCACAGATAGCCAGACCACGTACCGCGACAGGAAAAGTCTAGAAAAAGGGGCCAATACATATGGGAATCATAAGACGGGTGCCGCGGCATGGAGCTCAGTGGGGGATCGGCGGCTCACATCGTACAGCGGGACAGACTCCCAACAGACCAAATTTTAACTACCAACAGTGAGAAAGTACTAGAGGGCGCTGAAAAGAAAATGTGCAAGAATTCTCTTCTGTTTACAGTTAATGACTCAAACTGCAAAGAGCTGGAAGTCCGGAAGTCACGGGAAGCATCAAGTGCGTGAAAAACCACACGGTGACGCGCGTGCGCACGAACTGGGGCACAACACAAACACGTAACCGGGAAAGTATCTGTAACTCGTGTCACGAACAAGGGGTTCATCTCCCTCCTCACTTCCAGGAATTCCTCGAGAAGAACCAATCCCGACAGAAGAGCAGGCGGAAAATTTGAAGAGAGAATCTACAAAGCACGGAACGCCGTCTCAACACATGGAAATCTGCTGAAACTCATTCATAAGAAAAATGCAAATTCGAAGGGCACAGAGAGAGCTTTGCTTTTAACCTAGAAAACTGGCAAACGCCACACCTGGATGATAAACTCTCCTGGCAAAGCTCAGGGGCACCAGGTTTGCTCACACCCCGCTAATGCGCGTGCACCGGGGCGACCCTGGGGGCGGGCTGGGGGCCAATCTGGCAACTTCTACAGCTCGAGTTCAAATGCGCACACCCTTGGGTCCCACAGTTCCAGTTCTGGGATTTTACTGTGTTCGCTCATGTGGACATGGGTCGCCAGAGTCTGGGCAGCACCGTTCGTAAGAGCTAAGGGTCGGAAGGACTCCAGGGGCCCAATGACGGGGCGGGAAGACAAATGTCACATTCACGGTGGCAGAATGAAATCACTACGGAGCTCGGTAGAGGAGGCGGCATCTCTGAACTCTGCGAGGAGCTAACACAGACCAGTCGCTCTAACACAGACCAGTCACGTAAAAAACAGCAGCTGCAGAAGAGCCTGGTTCATGACCGCGCGTGTAATACGCCACCCTTTGTGTTTTAGAGAGATGTGAGAATCTGGGGGCTTTTGGTATGCGCATACCGGAGCTCTAGAAGGATCCACAAAAGGCTAAGAACCATGGTGATGAGTGGCAGGGACAGGAGAGAGGCTTCCTCCTGAAGAGTTTGGGATTTTAAGCACGTGAGTGTAGTACTTTCCCGGAACGTGAAATACGTCATCAAAACCAGAGAAAGCCATGGCTGGGCACTGGCCACAGCTGTGTGAGGTTTCCATCTGCTCGGGCCGGGGCCTGGACCGGGCGGGAGGACAGGGGACGCCCCGGAGTCGGAGGGAGGGGCTGGTCTTACAGCGTGGTTGGTTCAAGAAGTAAACATCCAAAAGCCAGCGTAAGCTTTCCGGGCCAAGCAGAAAGAACAGCCTCGGGGCCTTGGTGAGCCGAACGTTGTGCCTGTCCTCCCCTCTCTCACCGAGCTGGCCTCCCTCCCCCATCCACCAGGGCCTCGACCCCTAGGGGAAGGGCACAGACGTAGAAAAAACTCACCGTCTTCTTCATCTTTTCCACAAAGCTGCTGTCCTTGACCGAGGAAGTCCTAAAAAACAGAAGTACCTGGTGGGCACGGGATGCAGGTGGCCCGGGGGGGCAGGACTCCGAGCTCCCCTCAGGCAGCAAGTCTAAAGCCTCTCGAGACCCCCCCGCCTTGCCAGAGCAGGAACAGGGGGGCCATCTCCCAGAATCTGAGAACAAAGAAGGGTCAAGGACGTTACTCCCATCCCTCACATCCAGTCAGGGGTCCGGATGGCCCTGTCTCACCTCCAGTCCCCGCAGGCTCCCATGGCCACAGACCGGGGCAGGCGAGTCCCTTCAGAAGCTGTCTCCTGCCTTGCCCGCGACTCAGCTCCACACTCTCTCTGCGAAGGCCCTCAGCACAGGGTCCCACGGTGGCATCCCGCCCCTCGCTCCACAGACCCCTGCTTTGCCCCCAAGCCCTCCTTCCCGTCCAAGCACTGGGGCCACAGTAAGCTGCTCCCTTCTCCATGGCACCTTCTGGGGACCTGCACCTTGTCCCCTCCAGCGAGCAGCACCACCGCCAGCCCACCCTCCACCTCCCAGCCGCTGGCCTCCTGCCCCTGCTTCAGTTCCTGTCCTTTCTCTCTCTCCCTCCTTGCCCCAGGCCTGCAGGGTCATCTAAAGATGCGCAGTGAGGGGCGCCTGGGGGTGCTGTCGGCCGAGCGTCTGGCTCTTGGCTTTGACACAGGTGGTGATCTCAGGGTCGTGGGATCGAGCCCTGTGTCAGGCTCCGCGCGCCGTGTAGCGTCTGCTCGAGATTCTCTCTCCCCCTGTGCCTCTGCCCCTCCCGCCCGTGCTCTCTTACTCTCTCTAAATAAATAAATCTTTAAAAGATAATCAAAAATTAAGACCCACCCAGTCAGCCTTGCCAGGTACCCTCAGGCTCAAGGCAGCACGGCACAAAACCCAGACCTCTCTCTGAAAGGCAAATCTTCGGGAAGCACGCAATATGGCCAGTCTGAATGCGGGGACCAGTCTGAACGCTAAAATGTGGTTGTCTCAAGATGGCACTGTTAAGGACACGAAAAGTGAGCCACGACACGGTAGACGTTTGCAACTTCTGTGTATCTGACAAAGGACTTGGGTGGAGAACGAAGAAAAACCCTACGGATCAATTAGCAAAAGATGGATAATCCAACAGAAAAACCTATCAAAAGACCTGAACAAGCACTTTCTTTTTTTTTTTTTAAAGATTTTATTTATTTGTGAGAGAGGGAGAGAGAGAGCGCGCGCACAGGCAGACAGAGAGGCAGGCAGAGGCAGAGGGAGAAGCAGGCTCCCTGCCGAGCAAGGAGCCCGATGTGGGACTCGATCCCAGGATGCTGGGATCATGACCTGAGCCGAAGGCAGCTGCTTATTAACCAACTGAGCCACCCAGGCGTCCCAACAAGCACTTTCTTAAAGAGAGCATCTAAGGCTACTATTGGGAGAAGCGGCCTTATCAGTTACCACGGAACGGAAGATAAGACTACAAGGGCTGCAAACTGTGGCTCCGCGGCTCCCCATTGCTGCTCAGCGGTCTCTCCTGTCCGCCCACAACCCAGCACCTTGCTCCCTAGTGCAGAGCGGATAGAGCGCAGCAGTGCCCATGCACTGAGATCTGTACATAGAATGTTCCAGGTGGGGCGCCTGGGTGGCTCAGTGGGTTAAGCGTCTGCCTTTGGCTCAGGTCATGATCCCAGGGTTCTGGGATCGAGCCCCGCATTGGGCTCTCTGCTTGGCGGGGAGCCTGCTTCCCCCCACCCCCGCCTGCCTCTCTGCCTACTTGTGATCTCTGTCAAATAAATAAATAAAATCTTAAAAAAAAAATGTTCCAGCAGCATTAGACATGTGGGTGCCAAACGGGAAACCCTAATTAACGTCCCCCCGCAGAACAGACATACAATGGAATATTCTCCATCGTAGCATGAATGATCACTGTGCACACGGGGATGAATGAGTCCTGGGGAGGCCAAGTGCAAGAAGCCAGACAGGAGAGAGAGTGGGGGCACGACTTCATGGTACAAAGCCCCCGAACAGGCAAAACCCATGCACAGGGACCGGAGTCAGGGCACGGCGAGGGGCAGCCGGGGCTCCCGGGGTAAGGAGAACAATATGTGCTTTGATCTGGGAGGCAGTTAGCCTTTGTTCATGTACTGAGATCGTCTCTCTGTGTGTCCCTTTCTGTAGAAACGCTATTTTCATAAAGGTTATGCTTCCACAATTTGATTCCCAAATCTGCTTTTTTCCCCACAAACAACACCCTTGGGCCGGCAGGGGCGCAGCGAGGTGGGGGGTCAAGCAGAGGCTCGGGAGCCGGGCAGTCGGGGCTGTCACGGCCAGCCTGCCAATTTGCAGCCAAGTGAACTTGAACCTGGGCTTTGTCACTCCTCATCTAGAACATGTGACCGACAGATACCACTGTGCAGGCTCTGGCAAATGTCACACGAAGAAAAGGACAAAAGGGTACAGCGCTGTGCCTGGGGGGGACTGGTGCCCACTTTCCAGGGAGGCTGCCGGTGGCCTGATGGCAGTATTTGTGTCCAGTAAGTGGGTCCGGCAAGGGCCCGGCCCCAGTCTGACTCCAAGGTCTTTGCTCTTCCCACGACATCCTGTGGCCACCTGTGCACGCGCAAGTATAATAAAGTCACACGGAACCCAGACGCAGGCACGTGCGCGTGCAGACACACGCACCCCCACCGCGGCATGACCGTGCATCTGTGCGGGCCCGGGGGCTGGAGTCCGCAGAGAGACCTACAGGGAAACTTCCTTTGGAGGAGGACTCTGCCAAGCTGTGTAGACACGCGATTTTGCGAACGTAAAGGTAAGAGAGATCCTACCTACGCCCCCTGGGTTTTTCACTACATTAGGTCAAGGACTAGAGCCATTTTCAGGGCCCCAGAGTTCAAGGGCATTACCTGTGGGGCCCTATGGGCACCCCCCCTCCCGGCCCACTGCCCAGACCTTCCCACCTAGACATGGCCCCGCAGGCCAGGAACCCAGAACAGGCCCTCCCCTCAAGGCAGCAGGGCAAGAGCAAGCCGGAGGCCCTCAGGCCCACACCCCTGTCCTCCCCACTCCAAAGGGGCCTGGTGTCTGGATACCTCAAACCGCATGTCCGGCATCTGTCCCTGCCCGGCCTTGAACAAGCACGTGTTCCCTGCCTTTCCCGTTCATGCTCCGCCCAGACCAGGGCGCTTGCAACCCCGCACTCTCTCCTGGGGTTCGGTGCCGGACCCCCACCGCTGCATGCCTGGTGAATTCTGAGCCATGAGAGCAGATGACCTACACTGAACCAGAAACTCAAGTGTGAACGGACGCTTCAGCGAGGGAAACACTGCGATGAGACGGGGTGAGAAGCGCAGGGACAAAACCACACGTGACCTCCCTCTGTTCGTGGCCACAGCCGCACGAAAGCCACTGATCTGTACGTCTTAAAAAATGGTCAGGGGACACCTGGGTGGTTCAGTTGGTTAAGCGGCTGCCTTCGGCTCAGGTCATGATCCCAGCGTCCTGGGATCGAGTCCCACATCGGGCTCCTTGCTCGGCAGGGAGCCTGCTTCTGCCTCTGCCTCTCTCTCTGTCTGCCTGTGCTCGCTCTCTTAACAAATAATAAAATCTTAAAAAAAAAAAAAGGTCAGAATGGCGAAGTTCACAAGGTGTGAACCGACAAACAAAAACAAATGAAATGCACTTAGTTGACACCTAAAAAGCACCCCCCACCCCCCCACCCCCGCCAGCTGCGCCCCACCCCCCGCCCCAGGGCAGACCATGACACGTCTGGGGTAGGAGGCGCGACCCACGGGATCAAAACAAGAGTCTGTGTCCTTAGGAAACGGAAAGCACACTATTAACTACTCCCAGAAACAGCGCCTCCGGAGAACAGCCCCAGCACCTTGAGAGGGAAAATTGCGGGATTAGAACACGAGGCAGGTGGTTCCTATGATGTGCCCAATTTTGGTTTTTCATATTATAATTACAAATACATTTTACAGTTATAAAAGGGGGGGACACAACTCCAATGTCTAAGAATTAGGGAGAGGCTGGACCGGGGAGCACAGATCCCACCCACCGGCAGGGAAGGACGCTCGGTACACGCCCCTAAGTGGAAAACGCAGGTTACAGAATAACGCAGGTGGCACGATCCCATTTTGACTAGAAGGGAAGGTCCGGAAGGGCACAGGCGAGTGTGCGGAGAACGGTTCTCTCCCAGGGCTGAGCGACTGTCTCTGTTTCCCTCTTTGGCTGACTTCTATGGCTGTGGCCCCACCCCTCTTCCCTAGAGCGAGCATGCAACGCTTCTGCGCCAAGAAAATGAAAACTGTATCGTAGGTTTAGAAATGTGCGTGGAGACAGATCTGGAAGGCTCCGTCCGACGAGCATGATTAGAACAGCGAGGCCCCAAGCAGAGACCGAATCAGAGAAGCTACTCCGAGGAGCACAGAGCCCTCGGGTGCAGAGCACGGCTCGCGCCTGCCAGATGCCCTGGGCCACGCTGACCTCCCGCTCACGGCTGCCCGGGTGCCTCTGCCCACAATGCTCTCCGTCCCATGATCGCCTGCGTACCCCTTCCGACACAGCACACAATCTCCTCTTCAGGGCACCCCTCCCTGCTCCTCACGTGGGAAGGCTGTCTGTCACCACCTTCAGTGTGGCACAGGCTTCCCCCCGGGCCCGGGACGCCATGTCCCCGACCCAAGGCTCTATCTGTGGCTCGGGGGCAGCTGCTTGGGCCTCTGCACTCAGCCCCACGCCTGGCACTGAGCACGGCCTCTGGGGCCGTCGGGCCTGAGAAGGTGGCTGGAGGACTCCCGACCCACCTGACATCAGGCTCCGACATTGGCAGAAAAGCCAACTCCTGCTGCTTCTCAAGGACCGTGGTTCTGTAGAAGCTGCATCTGGGGAAGGGGGACGTGAGACTTGCCCACGGGAGGCAGGAGGGGCACCCCCGCCACGCCAGGAGTGCGAGTGCCAGCCTCCACGGGCAATCTTGGAGGATGGGAGGGCGCACCCTCCGAAGCGGGGGAAGCTCGAGTTTGAATTCTGGACCTGCCACCAAGTGGGCCTGCGACGGACAAGCGGTGGCCTCGCAAGGCCTCAGACTCCTCTTACTGAAAACACTGTGTCTTGGTTTCTGCGGCCTCCCCTCCCTGACCTCGTACGCCATCTGGAGTCTGGTTAACTCTCAGGGACAAAGAGGGTACTCCCCAGAAGAGAGCCATCTGGGTCACTCTGGGACTTCAAAGATGCCCAGCGGCCCCAGGAGGACCAGACCGTCCTCCCAGAGGGCAACCCGAGACACCAGCAAAGGCTCTTTGACACCAGGAGAACTGGGCTCTATTCTCAGAGACAGAAAACGGCTCCCAAGGGAAAGCCACAGAAACTGGGCAGCCGACGGGCTCTTGGATGAGGCCCACGCAGCCGGGGGTGGGGAGGGTGGGCGGGCGGAGCTGAGCTCTGGACGCCCAGGGGTGCCTGGCCTCTGCCCCAGGGTGTGTGGCCTCCGACACAGGCACGGGGTAGGAATTCCACGCTGGCTGCTTGGAAAGTGGGGGCCGGGAGGGGGGGCTGGCCGGGCAGGTCCCGCTGGGAGCGTTCGAGGGTGGGCAAGATGGGCCTGCCCTCCGGGGAGGAGGGGACGTTCTCTCTAGAAGCGCAAGCACCGCTGGAGGCCAGCTGGGGCTCCTGCAGTGGCTTCAGCGGGGGAAAGCAGGAACACGCCCGCCCTCTCCCCTGGGCTCCGGGGGTGGCTTCCAGAGATCTGGGGTGGACCATGCTGCATGGGGAGAAGGAGAAAGCCGAGGAGACTCAGGACGACCCCGTGCCTCTAGTCACCGCCCTGACGTGACTTGATGCTCCCACCGGCCACATGCGGCCTCATGGAGCAGCAGAACCGCCCCACCCAGCCTGGCTGCTAGGCTCAGGGTGGCAGGTGGGGACACACCTGAGTGCCCTCAACCCGCCCGACCCTGCCGGGCAGCTCCACACCCGGCCGTGCACCTGGACCCTGCTCTTTCCCAGGCCGGGGAGCCCGCGACTGGGCCTTCCTGGTTCCCAGTCCAAATCCCTCCTCTGGAAGCAGGGAATGCAGCCTGAAAACCAGAGCCCAAGAGACCGGTGGTCCCACAAAACAGGTGAGCCCCCCGGGGAGCACGCGACTCTGCTGGTCAGCCCCACCGGGCGCCCCCTTCATGCCTCCACGGCGAGCCTGCCCAGGCAGGAGGCCCCTCCCGATGGGCATCAGGTGGGCTGCCGAGGGGACACGACCGAAACTAACCTTCTCAGGGTGGGCTCGTCCCGCGGAGAGGAGTACGTGCACCCCATGGCTTCTCTCCTGACCCCAGGACTTAAGGGAGAAGGCAGGTTCCGGCCGGTCCCCGGAAACGGGCAGGGAGCCAGTGGCCAGGGACACGGGCTCTGTCCATCCCTCCGCAGTGCTGGCGGGGCCGGCAGGCGGGCCGTGACCCCGGAGAGTGCCCCGGGCACCCCAGCCCCGCCGAGCCTCTGCCTGCACCCGTCCCCACGGGGCAGACTCGCCACTCCAGCCCGGGACCTCCCGTGATCCCCTGCGTTGGGGCCCCCCCCCCCCCCGCCCTTCTGTAATGGACCGAGGGAAGGAGAAAACCTTTCCAACCCCGACTCGGGTCTCCTTGGTAACTGTTTATATCGGAGCCCCACTTCCTCCCCCTTTTCCAATTAAAAAAAAAAAAAAAAGCAAGTCCTGAGGCTGAACACAGCCCTTCTGGACCCTAGAAGGCGGTTGTGCACGTTGCTATGGCGAGGCCGACTCTCCACAAAGGAAGCCGCATCGATCCCACTGCCGAGGCGCGTCAGGATCATATTAAATTAGCTCTGGTTCCCGTCTTCCTCGCCACAAAAGAACTGCGGGCCACGGAGCCCCCAACGCTGGGCCCACATCCCCCGGGGCAGGCACCCCGCACGGCGGGCCCCCCATCCGCTGCTGAGACGTGTCCTCCTGAGGGGCGGCCCCAGAGGCCCCCGAGGACAGAGAGCCAGAGGACCAGCCCAGGCTCGGAGCCCAGAGACCACGCGGGTCCAATCAGGGCTTTCCGCTCCTAAATTGGGAGCAGGAGTCTCTCTGGTTTGGGCCCCAGAAGTCAGCTGCAGGCCGCCGTGCGGGGAGGACAAAGGGGGGCGAAGGCACTGAGCCACGGGAAGACGAAGCCGGCCATCCCAGTGATCCGTTCGTCTCCAGCCCTGCGACGCGGATTCCTCCCGAGACCTTCCCTGCCTTTGGCGACGCGGGGTGGGAGGCAGCTGCCGGGCCGGCTGCCCTCCGAGCCGGTGTGGGGGCAGCTTCTCCACTCCCCAGGCCAAGGCACCCGCGACCAGAGGGGTGAGCGCCGAGCCGTGCCGCGGCGGGCAGAGCTGGGGGCAGGCTGGCTGGCATGGGTTCTCAGCCGTGGACACAGCAGTCCCCGGGCCCTGTGGCAGGCCACGACCGCCCACCAGCAGAGCAGGCTGTGCGCCCCCCCCCCCC
>RCUC01068106.1:0-44487 GCA_003697995.1 Taxidea taxus jeffersonii
CAAGGTTGCCAGTGAGTTAGGCAGAAAAGGACAGAAAACAATTTTTTAAAGATTTTATTATTTATTTGAGAGAGAGAGAGACCACAATCAGATGGAGGGGCAGAAGGAGGAGAAACAGGAAGACAGATGCAGAGCTCAGTCCCAGGACCTTGTGATCATGATCTGAGCCAAAGGCTGATGCTTCACTGAGTAAGCCACCCAGGTGCCCCAGGAGAGGAAACAATTTTTAAGAAAGTGCATAAAAAGAGCCAAATGTGGAAATGACAGGAGCCAGGAGGCCAGTCCAAAGAATATAAGGAAGGTAAAAAATATAATACAGGTACATGGCAGGGCTAGAACAAAAACAAGAGCAGAGCCAGCTATGAGGAGGCAGGCTTAGAGACAAGGATTTGAAAGATTTGGAAGACAGATTTGGGTCAGATTCATAGGCTGTAGATCTAAAGTTTTCCCCTGTAATGATGGGACACGTTTTGCCTATTCATGAAAGGCCTCCTAGCCTTGAAACTTCAGGTTCTTTACTCCTGTATTCTTTCAAGGGGAGAACACTGAACAAGTTATTTTAGAGTTACCACTACCCTCAATGGGTAAAATAAAAAAATCCAACGGTTGGTCCATAGAGTGGGGATATCTTATTCTAGGTGAAAAAGGATCACCTGTCCAATTCAAGGTCAAAGCCAGCATAAGGCAAAGTTTAACCTCTTTCCAATATGACCTATCCTATATTCTTTTTTTTTTTTTAAAGATTCTTTATTTATTTATTTGTCAGAGAGAAAGGGAGAGAGAGTGAACAAGCACAGGCAGACAGAGTGGCAGGCAGAGGCAGAGGGAGAAGCAGGCTCCCTGCCGAGCAAGGAGCCCGATGTGGGACTCAATCCCAGGACGCTGGGATCATGACCTGAGCCGAAGGCAGCTGCTTAACCAACTGAGCCACCCAGGCGTCCCAACCTATCCTATATTCTGTCAAATAACAAATATATTGACATAATTTGATCTGGGTGGATGAATTTCCTTGCCTTGTTACTTCCTACCAGTGTTAAATCAATGTTTTACTTTCATGTTGAGAAGAAAGAGATACCATAAGAATTCAAAATCTTAGCAAAGATCTTTTTGTCTCCAAGACTGTGATATCACAATCCTAGAGATATCCCCAAAATCAAATCTCTCATTTGGGACTAATGAAATTCTTAGTATTATAATCATAAGTTGGTGACAGACTGAAGAGAAATGTTACCTGATGATGTTTACTCAACAAGATTTTAGTTTCTTCCTGTCTCTGTGCTTTGTCCCATCAAACTACCTATCTAGTTTAATTGAGCAGGGGCAGAACTTCAATATGTGGCACAGACTCAAAAATTTCCCAAGATATCCCCATTGTTATAAGACTAAAGAGAAAATTCTCCATCGGATTAACTTTCACTGGACTCAAACGCTAGAAATTCCTTGTATACACCAAGGGGACCTTGTCTGTCTGCAGCCTTGCATAGCCCCTTTTAAACAAGCAAACCTCCAGGCACCAAAGGCAACTGGACATGCCTCTTCTCACCAGTAGGCTCAGCCTATCTGGAGCTGCCACCTCACCCCGCCACATGCTTTGCTCTCTGAGCCCATTTATTCCAGCTCAGTTTGACCTACCTTCTGTTTTACTCCCTAGCTCTTCAGAATAGGTACTTTATACTGCTTCTTAGCTTGATTGTTGGTTCCCTCTTTGACTGCATTTCTCCTCACCACAATGACTGTCCTGGCTTTGGTGATGCCAATTTAAAACTCTCAGCTTGTCCAGTCTAGCCTGGCTCTGAGGATCTACCATAGACCACAGAACCTCAAAGCCATGTTATTTCCATGATGATTGCAGAGTGACACCTGGAGAGACTGATCTTTCAGAACAATCTCTGAGGCTCAATTTCTCTCCTTAGAGCAATAACTGAAGAAGTACATTAAATAGGGAATCTCTTTGTCAGAGTCCTTGCAGATTTAGGCAGACACTGTTCTTTTGGAAATGGTAACTCTCTCTAGCTACATGAAGGATGGGATGGCATCAATGTTACAGAAACATTCTTTTCTATAACATATTCTATAACTAAAATGCACAGGAAGGCTCTGCCTTATTATTACAACAAACAGTGCAGGAAGAAGACCCTATCATCATCCCCTGAGAATTACCTCTAGGTCCTCCAGGGTTAGCATTCTATGTTAACTACCAGGATACAGCTGGCTTTGTGGAAGGAGAATATACTTGGAGTGAGACCAAACTGAGTTTCAAGTTTATCCTGCTCCTGAGGTTTTGGGACTCAGATTCCTCATGTGTAAAGTGAGTACACTGCCCAGTAGATATATGTGTGTGTGTGGGTGTGTGTGCACGTGCACGTGCATGCACGTGCTCACACACATACAAAATGTTAGCATTATTGTTATTGTGACACTGCACCAAGTACTGTTCCAATCGCGTTATAAATGTTACTTCATCAAGTCTCTATAACTATAAAGCAGGTACCATTGTTACCACCTCACTCTACAGATGAAGAAACTGAACCACAAAGAAATCGAGCTGCTTTTGAAGGATACACAGCTGACAAGTACCAGTCTGGATTCGAAAACAACAAGGTGGCTTCACGTTGGTGCTCTTAACCACTGCCCTCTACTGTCCCCATGTGGTATCCCCTGCCATAGTTGGTATTCAGCAAATGAGGGCAATTAGAACAATCACTGCAATTATATCCTCACCACATACTAAAGGCAATTCCACAATGCATTGTCTGTTCATTCAACTTGCAGATTATGTAAATTGCTGTGTGCTTGTATAATGCAAATTGCTTACAAAATGTGAAATATAAATTAAATCATTACATCTCTCCATGCACTTCTGCAGTGTCTATCCCCATTGTAGCAGCAGCACCTGGTGCCCCGTGGGTGTTGAGTGAACGCTTATTAATTTGTGGCTCACACTGTCTGGCTGTAGAACATAATGATATAAATATTATCATTAATATTACAATTGTCAAAAATAAGAATTCCATATTAAAGAGCAAGTGTCCCAGAACACAACTGTACAAAGGCCCAGACTTAATGACCTTTTCAAAGTCTGGCAAGTTCTAAATTCTGAAACTCACAGGATCATCAGTTTTTTCCTGCCCTATAAGGTTTGTTTCTGTTGTTGGGAACTTGTATTTTCTAAGAAATTTGACATTTCTGCCTCTCGGTCTTGCTCTCGATTTTGGCCACTTCAGAAATTTGACAAGGGCATGCAAAATCATCACTTGCCCATACCTGCTATTAACACTTGGTTCACCTTCAGCATCTGGGTTAAACTCTGTAAGAGAAAGCTTGCAGAACTAGGACCCTAATAACCACTAATGCACGATGTACCAGGCCGCAATGTACTAGCTCGCCCTTCCCTTTCATGTTACATTCACCACCCTAACTAAGTGGTAGTGGTGAAAGCCAGCCTTGTGACTAATGGGCCTTTGATCAGTTTGCTTCCTGACAGCTGTACATATAAATGAATGTTTATCCCAATTAAGTTATGAACATTGATTTTTCCTACCCTCTGACTGCAAAGTGTCCCTTCATCTCAAAGAACCCCCATCATTCTTATGTCAAGGATAATATCTTCTCATTTGAAAACCACTATTTAGGGTATAGAGCATGGACACTTTGGAGAAAAAGAGCAAGGGTTGAAAAAGTAGTCGGACAGATTTTCTAAAATCTGCTAGCATGATCTAGTGTGGTCAAGAAAGCGACAATTTTCTGAGCACGTGTAATTGCTAGTATGTAAAGTACTATACATATGTTATTTCATTTTATCTTACCATTAATCTTCTAACTATCATCAGATCCATTGTACAGAGAAGGAAAATGAAGCTAGAGGGTTGGGAGGAGTAACTAAATGACTTGCTTGTGGTTATGTGGTTGGTTAGTGACTAACATTCAAACGGCCTGATTCTAGGTTCTACATGACTCCAAAGTTTTATTTCCCCAGCACCTTGGATAATCATTATGTTTCTTATACACTAGAAACAGTACTGGGTTTGAGATCTGGCTCCTTTTCCTACTAGCTCTATGGCAGTGAATAAGCTGCATATCTTTTCTGATCTAGAGCTCTTCATCCACAAAACAAAATCTATCAGAACCCACTCTGGTTACCTGACCAAATGGTTGTTAATGGGATCTGTCCATAATCATGAGCTATCCCAATTCGATGGATTACTGGCATGTTTATAAACAGACTTTGTTAATCTGTTGTAGTCTCTGGGCCACTCTGACATTTTGTTGCTTCCCCTTCCTGACTCCAAAAGCAACACTTGGGTTGACTTTGCCAGTAACAGATTTGTTTTCATTATTAGGGATGATTCTGTCTTGAAGTTGGAACAGAAGTGGCAATTGAATGTGCTTCCATGGGAATTTCAAAGATTCTCTTTTTCTTGGGGAAAGAGGAAAGAGGAGCCAAAGGAACAGCAATTAAATCTGTAGTTTCAAGACAAATGTTACTAAGGCACAGATGATATCATGCAATAGTTGGAATTTATCCTGTTTTCTCAGGCTAACAGAGCAGGGGCAGCCGTCTGAAATCTCACACCAGCTGGCAGCATCTGTTCCAGAGGTTGCCACTCCCATGCATCCCTTTGTCAAATTCCTCTCTCTCCAGCCCAAATCTGTTGTATTTAACTCCTAGCAAAACCCAGGAAATCATGAAGGAGTCTGGAGCTGCTCTGGCCATCTAGGGCTCATGAGGCATCAAAGGGCTATTACTCTATGTGGCAGTTTTCTAGAATGGAGACTCACTGATGACGTAACAGCAACCATTAACTGAGGAGTCTATGTCTTGACAGATTATCCACCCAGCCCCTCCAATGCCAGGTAAGTTGATACACCCTATAGGAAATGAGAGGAAATTGTAACCTGTGCAACCAGCTTCTCCTCGCAAGTGTAATGAAATCCCTATGTATTTTATCCAGAAAGTAGACTAATCAAGGAACATAAGGCTGAATCTAATGCCCATTTTGAGCAAGATATTCCTGAGGTTTAAAAGCCAGTAAGACAGCTTGGTGGTTCCACAAAAAGTTAAACAAAGAATGACCATGGGACCCAGCAATTCCATTCCTGGATAGATACCCCCAAATTGACAATAAGTACTGAAACAAATCCTTATACACAAATGTCCAAATACACAATAGCCGAAAGGTGAGTGAAGCCAGCCACAAAAGGTCACATACTGAATGATTCCATTTACGTGGAATATCTGGAATAGGTAAATCCATAGACACAGAGAGAAGGCTGCTTGTCACTAGCAACTGAAAGAAAGAGGGAACAGCGACTAAGTACTTAACTGGTAAGGGGCTTTATTCTGGGGTAGGCCAATGGAGAAATGTTTTGGAACTAGACAGGTGTGGCTGTACAGCAATTATGGATGTATAAAATGCCCCAGAATTATTCATTTTACAACTGTTAATTTTATGTTACATGAATTTCACCTCAATTAAAAAAAAACCTACTACTAAAGCCTGTGACTTCCTCTGAAATGCATAAAAATAAAGATGGATTGATGAATGGACAGACATAAATATGTGACAAAGCACAGAGAACAAAATATTAATTGTAGAATCCAGGGGATGGGTCCATGGATGCTTACTTTAAAATTCAATATTTCAATGTATTTGAAAAATTTTATAATAAAATATTAGGAAAATAATAAAACCTGGCACTTAGCATTTCATCAGGCAAGTTGGAAAGGAGGTACTAAAATTCTGCTCGCCAACATAGGTCTTACCATCTTGGTCCTAGCCAGGACATGTTTGGGAATCTGTCAGGATAAATTAGCTGGGCATTTTCTACTATATGCATTCTTCACTTCCCCTACTCACCCCTACTTTATCCATCTGCAGATAAAGCCATCATTTCATGATAATAACTGCTATTTACACACATCTGCTACAGCCAGACCCTCTGCAGAGACTTCTATTCATTGTCTCCAATGCTCTTATCACTCCAAGTGGGTTACAGATGAGAAGGCTTCCCTAATGAGTAATACCAGACACAATAAAAATGCATGCATTCTGTGTAAGTACACCATATAGGAAGTAGAAAACAGACAAAATTACTTTATTAGAGGAGGATGATGCTACCCTTAGTTGGTAGTTGACTGGAAGCGGGGCAGGGGCTCTCATGGCACCATTTAATTTCTTGATGCAATGTTGATTATGAGAGCCATTCACTTTATAAAGATCTGTTGAATTGTAACTATGTTTTGCCTTTTGTGTATATACTATATATTAATAAAAGTTTAATAAAAATGAATCAATAAATGTAAGTAAAACTAATTAGTAAAACCTAAAGCTGGCCTGTTGAAAGAATTTTTAAAAATCAAGAGGTATGCCTGGATGGCTCAGTCAGTTGAGCATCCAACTCTTGATTTCAACTCAGGTCATTTTCACTGGGTTGTGAGGCTGAGCGCTGTGTTGGGCTCTGTACTGGATGTAGAGCCTGCTTGAGATTCTCTCTCTCCCCCTCTTCCTCTGCCCCTCCCAACCCACCCCATCCCTGCTTGCTCTCTCTCTCAAAAAAAAAAAAAAAAATTAGGAGTAGGAGGAGACATTAACTGCCAATATGTAGGGATTTGAAATTTTACAGTAGAATACTGTATAACAGGTTTATTCCAACAACCTTCAAAATCTTGATGAAATAGATGCTTTTCTAAGAAAACAACTGTAAGCGAGAGCAGCCAATCACATACTTTGTTGCTGTCTGGAGTCCAAACAAAAGCTGAATTCACAAATCCCTCTTCTCCGGTCAACACTTGAAGGGGCCACAGCAGCACACAAACAGACTGACCAATTAGTGAGCAGCTAGGGGCCACTAGGAATTGAAGGCCCCTTATTCTACAGAAGCTATAAAGCCCTGCCAGAGAAAGAAGGTGGTGGGGGTCACTGTGACCAGAGTCTAACTCTATTTCTTATGAAATTGGAACACTGGGCTATGTCCTTATTGCCTTCTTGAGGCCAGGTGATGACTAAGTAAGAGTAGATGGCTCAAAACTATTGAACAGACACAATGCTAGATCAGGGATGGGGACAGTACTTTTGTTGTAATGAGTATCTGTTTGTTTAAAAATAGGAAATCACCTTTTGAGTATTTGATAGGTGGCTAAAAATGTTACTTCTGCTTTAAGTAGATTTTCAAAGAAAAGTCAACCCATGGGGCACCTGGGTGGCTCAGTCAGTTAAGCGTCTGCCTTCAGCTCAGGTCATGACCTCAGGGTTCTGGGATCAAACCCCACATTGGGCTCCCTGCTCGGAGAAAAGTCTGCTTCTCTCTCTCTCTCTCAAATAAATAAATAAAGTCTTAAAAAAAATAAAAAACCCATGTGGCATGGAGAGAAAGGAATAGAACAAATGTTAAGTTTAGGCAATAATCCATTAGCAGCTGGGTAGGACATAGTTGAGAAAACATTTTCTCTGCAAGTTCTAACTTGACACCTTGAGATAATGAAACTTCAAGCAGGAAGAGATGGTCAAATAAATGAGACTTGCAGAAAGAATCAGAAGGGCCAAAGGGAAACAGATTTTATGACGCTAGACAACCTGAACTTTCCTGTTACTTCAGAAAGGCAGCTTTTGTAATGAAAGCAAAAGTCAGCACAGAAATGACTGAAACATGAGCAGTCCTTTCTTGGAAGGGTGGGCGGGGATTGAGTTTTGAGGTACGGTGTTGTTAAAAGAGGTTTCATTTTTGTAAACGTATATACCTGTTTCAAAAAGGTTTACCATACCATACTGAGGTTTCAGTTTTGAAGGTAGAATCACAGAGGAGATGGTTTGTTTGTGATTATTAAGGAACTAGGCATATTCGTAGGCTAAAGGGAAGGACCAAGCTGCAAATATTAAAGATAAAAAAGAGAAAGTGGAAAAAAGGGATGAAGCAAGATTCTAGATTCAGGGGGAGGAGAGTACGTAGACTCAAGGGAAAGGTTTGGCTTTCAAGAGGAGGCTGGCTAACAACTAGCATAATTTCTCTAGTAATTGAGTATTGACCCCTAAAAAGTCATATCCATTTCTAAATCACAGTACTTATGGATGTGACCTTACTTGGAAACAAGGTCTTTGCAGATAATAATTAAGGATTACCAAATGAGATCAATCCAGTAACTGGTGTCTTTATAAGAGAAAAGAGAGGGAGCTTTGAGACACACAGAGGAAACCCATAGGGAAAATAGCCAGGTGAAGATGGAGCCATAAGAAGTGTAATAGAGGAACACATTCATTGGATCCACAATTAGTTGGTACCTACTTACCACCACATAGTTAGCAAGGTATTAGAAATATATGTATGATTAAGGGGAATAAGTATGACCTTCAAAGAACTCACTGTCTCTGTGTGTAATTTGTTAAAAGACATTTGACCAAACAATATGAGTACAATTGAATATGCACAATCTTCTGGTATAAATGGTGTAACTGCTTAGGAATCTTGGAAAGGGGTGTTTTCCGGAGATGAGGTAGGGGTTCAGACTAGATACTCTCCATATGCCCCTCCAGATCTACCTTCCACTTTTTCCTACCTGCTCTGTGCTCTTGGAGGTGACCTTTATGAACTGCATCATCTGGGCACTGGTGCCTTCTGGCTTCTAGATGGGTTCAGTCAATGGGAAGACATGAGAGGGTAGAGGAGAGAGAGCTACCTTCCATTCACAGAGCACACTGTTAGGGACTACACTGTTCTAGGAGAGGCCACAGTTTCTGTCTAGAGGTTGCTCTTATGATCTGGCCAAGTTTTGGTTACTGCTTCCTCCTTCCTGCTTCCAGCAGTTTCCCATTCCATCTTGATTTCCCTTAACTTTGCCTGCACCATTGTAAAGAATGAGTCCCATCATGCAATTCACTGCAATCACTCACTGCAGTGTGCCACCTGTTTCCCCTGTTCAATGCTGGGGTTAAGAGGTAATTCCCAGTGAGTGTGACCTTTGAACTATGTTCTGAAGAATGAGTGAAGTTTTGCAGGTGCATACAGGAATATTCCTCTTGAGAAATATCATAGTTTCATTCAATTATAGAAAACTTTACTTAACATGACAATCTCTCACTGATCCTTACAGAAAGGAGTGATTGATCAGGGCTAAGATTCTTGGTTCAGTCTTAGAGAGGGGGTAAGAGGAAGGCCAAAGTAACTTCTGGTAAAGGCTAGCAGAGGCCTTGTGTGGCGGGGGGGTGGGGTGGGTAGGAAGAAGGAAGCAGCAAGGAAGAGAGAAAAGTTCAGAGCAGCGAGGTCTAACAGAAATACAATACAAACAAGGCAAATTACATATGCACTTTTAAATGTTGTAGAAGTCACATTACAAAAAAGTAGAAAGAGGTGGAAGTTAGCCAAGGGTCCACTGATGGATGAATGGATGAACAAAACGTTGCATAACCACCTAATGGAATATTATCTAGCCTTAGAAGGGAAAGAATCTGACACATAGGACAATATGGACGAATGTTAAGGCCATTTATGAGGTATTTAGAGTAGTCAGAATCATAAAGACAAAAAGTAGAAAGGTGGGTATAGATGATCAGTTTTTCAAGATAAAAAGAATTCCAGAGCTAGATTGCAGAACAATGAGAATATACTTAATACTATGGAAGTATATACTTAAAATGGTTCATGACATGGGTTGCCTGGGTGGCTCAGTCAGTTAAGCATCTGCCTTTGGCTCAGGTCATGATCCCAGAGTCCTGGGATCAAGCCCCATGTTGGGCTCTCTGCTCACCAGGTTCTCCCTCTCTCTCTGCCCCTCCCTCTCTGCTCCTGCTCTGTCTCTCACTTTCTCAAATAAGTAAATAAAATCTAAAAAAAAAAAGAAAATGGTTGATGACAAACTTTATATCTAATACACATTTTACCACAATTTTGAAACCTTTAAAAAGAAATGGTAAAATTAATTTTTAGTACATATTTTATTTAGGGGTGCCTGGATTGAGGGCTCAGTCAGTTAAGCATCCAACTCTTGATTTCAGCTCAAGTCATGATCTCAGGGTCTTAAGATCAAGCCCTGAGTCAGGCTCCATGCTGGATGTGGAGCCTCCTTAAGATTCTCTCCCTCTGCCTACCACACCTGTTCATGCGCGCGTGCACACACTCTCTCTCTCTCTGTGTATATATATATTACTTAAACCATTGTATCCACAATATTATCATTTCAATCTGTAATCTATATAAATTTAGTAAGAATATCTACATTTTTTCATACTGAGCTGTTGAGATATGGTGTGTTTTTTATTTACACTTATGAATTTGAACTTATCAATTTGAACTTGCCACATTTCAAACATTCAATAGCCACATGTGGCTAACTGCTACCACATTAGGACAGTGCAGGTCTAGAGCTCTGAACATCAATGACTTTCTCAGTAATGATTTTTTTCTGAGGTAGTACCCAGCATGGCCTGAGACCAAAGTTTTTTGTGCAGCATCATAGGAGGTGATCTAAAAGCCATCCCAGAACCCCCAAGTCAAAAGAGAACAGAAAAAGCACTGAGCTCACCTCCACTGTCCCAGGCAAACCATTTGCTGCAATGGCTCTGGCCCTTGATCAGAGAGCTGAATTTGTGCATCTGTGAGGTGCAGTCAGTGGTAATAAATACCAGAGTGAGATTCACTAGCTCCATGACCTTGGACAATTTGCAGACCACCTCAGAGCTTGAATTTTTTCATTGGTGAAAGGGAGGTAAAAATGATGAATTCTTATAAGGGTATTGTGAGAATTACATCAATGCATGTACAAGGCTTCGGGGAAAGGTAGCTGGTACACAGCAAACAGTGTTAGTCACTACTATTATAAGATCACCATCACCGTCATTATTTTTACCACTAGTACATCTTAGACATAAATAGCGCTTGACATTTTTTCAGACTTTTGATCACTCCCTCAGCCAATGTTAAACAAGGTGATGGTGCAACAAGGAAGAACAGAGACTCTGGGGATGGATGGCTTTGGTTCAAATTGTGGTGCTGGCATTTTCAAGTGGAGACAAATTCATTTTCCCCCTCAGCATCTCCTCCTCCCCTCCATGATCCCCACACACAGGGCTCCATCTACCCTTCAACATAACCTCCTTGTCTGTCAATTTTTAAATCTGCACAATGGGAATAATACTAGGAAACACTGCATAGGACTGCTGTGAGTACTGTGGGCGGTACTGTAGATGCAGCCCTTAACACATGTCCTGGCACACAGCAAGCCTCAGAGAGGCCGAAGCTGCTGCCGCTGGGTGAACAACTGTAGAGGCGGCAGGGAATAAAGCAGACACCAGACTCACCCCTCAGAGTAAGAACTTGCAGGAAGCTGGCCCTTAAACCATAATAGAAATAAAGATTGAAGAGTGTCCTGTGGGAAGTGCAGAGTGTTAGCATATGGGAAGTACTTCCCAATGTCTTTCTTATACTATAATTTAAAAGCCTATTGTCCTCCTTAGTAGACAAAAGCTTTCCTCTCACTGGTAAATCATGAGCACACCATTTCTCTTGGTTTGTCCATCATCTGAAGCACCAAGACCTCCGTTCTGTCTTAGACCACTGCCCTATCACTTCCACTTGAATTCAGACACACCAGGCGCCCACCAGTTATGTGAAGTAGTGCTCCTTCCATTAAGTCCTTGCAGACTGAGTCAATAACACCCTACAAAAACTCACATTTCTCAAACCCACTTATGGATGGTAAAAAAAATCTTGTCCCCAAGACACAAGGCATTTCCTATCCATTGAGGTTAGGGTGGGCATATGCACAATGAGTTTCTGTGTGGCTCCCACTGGGCACTCTTGGCCTTTGCACAAATAATTATAGAATGAACAAGAGATTAGCACTGTAGCAATGTATGGTGAGCTACACTGGAGGTGAGAAGAATACAGATTAATCTCCAAATTGATAAGGTACAAGAGAAGAGGAAATAAAAGAAGTAATAAATTGTTGATAAAACTGTCTGTACAGGAGGTGGGAACTGAAAAAGCAGCATTCTAAGTTCTTATTTGCTAAGCATTGGCATTCAGCCCTGTGGAACGGACATCATTAAAGCCCATGCATTTGGGAGGACACATGGCAGTGAGACTGTACAGTATGTTCCTTTTGTCCCCGATAAGCTTAGCTAGTCCTCACCTTCCGCAGGACCCCACTCCCTTCTACTCTGTCAGGCCTCAGCCTTAAATCCTGCCCAGGAAGTGAGTACACCTATATGATGGCTCTGTCAAGGAGGAAGACAGAAGGGCCAAGGAGCCTGCCAGGATTGCACTCCAGAGCTTGGAAATAACTCTAAGCTGGCTTCCCGTCCTGTGATCCCTACTCATCTTTCTCAGGTGGTCTGGTAAAGGATGGAAAGCTTCTGCCCCTCCCTTCTTTACTCCTTACAGGGAGGGAAAGGGGAGGCTGCCGGACTTGGATTCCTATTAGGAATTCTTGACAAAGCGAGGGAACCTGAGGAGCTACAGCCTTGTTCTAGGGAGGATGATACTGCCTGGCTTAGCTGGACTCCAAGTCAGCTTTATAAAAGTGACCGGTACCTTTTTTATAGCTGCTAACTGAGAGGGGGAGGGAGGGAGTGAGAGAGAGAGAGAGAGAACAAGAATGTAATGTGCATAAGTCTCTAGATAAATCTACATTTATCCAGACTATATTACTAATGGTTTTGGACAATGAAAATATGTTACAGAGAACAGGTGTAGTAATAGGCATGAAAAGTCATAAAAATGTTCGTATTTTTTTACCTCACTAATAGCAATATTGAGAATTCATCCCCCCCAATGTTTTTATAAAGGAAGAGAAATAAAACTGCTTTATGCACAGAAATATTTATAGTGGCATAACAATCATGGGAAAACTAGAAACAGTTTAAATAGCCAACAATTGCTAAACAGATTATGGCATGTCCACTTAAGGAATTAATCCATTTAATCCAGCCATCATTAAACATCTATGTGAAAATTGGCTGGAAGTTGGGAAAACGCTTATGGAACAATACTGGGAAAAGAAAGAACAAATAAACATATCTAGACTGTGGTTATAATGTGTCAAAAAGACATGCTTGGACAAAGGCCGGGAGAGAGCACAGAGAAGAACAAAGATACTAAACGCGCAATATTAGGAGAACGTCTTTAAAAAAAAAAAAAAAGGCAGCTGACAATGTATCCATAATGCATCCCTACCAGTAACGGCAAAAAGAAATCATTTTTGATTTATCAAATCTCGCCTCATTTCTTTGGCTTTCCCTGGGCTGCTTAAGTTAGATTCTTTCAACCTGTATGGCAAGACTCCCCACGTGCCATGATGCTGCAAATATTGAACCCTTTCCACTGGGCTAGCCGCTCATCCCCAACTTTGAACAGACTCATCTGTTGACCCTGCAGTGCTGTGGCATGAAAAAGCTTCGAAAGCACTCCCTTAGTGAGAGGATTCCCTGTGAAGCCAATCCCCTGGTTCCTACGTCATGCACACTGCCTAACAACTTGGGAGTGGGGCCCTGACCCTCCAACATAACAGCATTCAGTGCTGCACCCATGCATGGGCTGGCTTCTCTCCTCCCAGCCAAGTCCAAGGGGGAAGTGTCTCTGACTCTTTCATCTTCATTACGTACAGCTGCTCAAAGGCTGCTCTTAGGACAAGGGAAGTACCCTTCCTTGGCCCCCTCCTTTTCTCCTTTTTCCTCTTCTCCTGTAGAAGATCAACTAGTGGCACATTTACTGCAAAAGCTCATGCAGGTAAACACTCAGTCTGACATGATCAGCCAGAGCAAAGCTTCTAAAGAGAGAAGGAAGGAAGAAAGGGCAGGAAAACAACAAAAAAGCAACCATGTCGGGGCACCTGGGTGGCTCAGTAGGATAAAGCCTCTGCCTTCGGCTCAGGTCATGATCTCAGGGTCCTGGGATCGAGCCCCGCATCCGTCGGGCTCTCTGCTCAGCAGGGAGCCTGTTTCCCTTCCTCTCTCTCTCTGCCTGCTTCTCTGCCTACTTGTGATCTCTGTCTCTGTCAAATAAATTAAAAAAAAAAAAAAAAAAGCAACCAGGTCTTCAAGAAACCAGAATCCAAGCCAGTGGATGACTGGGTGTACTTTAGCTCAGCTCATTATTTAGCATCAGTAACAATAACCCAAAGATGCTAACCAGCCCCCTATGCTAAGACAACCTGGTGCTAGGCTGCACTGGTGGCTCAACAAAAACATTCTCTCCTGCTCCTTTGCAACTTCAACCTACCCCATGTTCACAGTAAATCCCAGAGTTCGATTAACAACAACAACAACATCAACAAAAAACTTTCCCCAAGTTCAAAAAGACATCAATGCTGTCAACCCTGAAAGACCTACTTATTTCGTCCTTAGCTGAGCAGATGCATGAAATACAGCCCAGGCTTTTCCATGCCCAGGATGTGCCCACTGAGCTCTTTTAATTGTCAGAACGGAGAGGTTAAATTGTGTTGGATTTGGTGCTGTTTACTATGGACAATTTGAGCTGAGAACCAGAGATACAAAAGTCACCCTCAGCCCTTTGTGGCTAGCAGGATTGTAAACACCCCTGCAGATGAGCAGCCCTGTGGCAAAGAATCTCCGTGAGAGCTACACATCTGCAAAAGAAACTTGGGAAAGAAACCCTCAAAAGAGTCCTTCCACTCATGAAAGCTCTCTCAGGCTCAGGTGTCTTTCTGCCATGCAGCCCACTCTCAAAAATGAAGGAGAGAAAGAAGAAAAGAAAACAAAACAAAAAGAAAAATTCCCCACCTGCTGCTTACACATATTACGATCAGCGGAGAAAATGCAAGTGCGTGTGGGCACAGTCTTGCACCTCCTTTCAAAGAGGAGGGCAGATCCCCAATGCACTAGTTAATTGTGTAAACCATCCCTCCCACCCCCAGCCACACGGAAAGCTCCAACCCACACACACGCCCACCTCACAGCCAAGCCCCCTCCCCAGCATTCCTTTCCCAGCTTTAGAAAAATCACAAGATGCTACTCACATGTGGCAGCTTCAGCCTCCCTCTACCTCTCCCCAGCCTGTGCACGGGCTCCAGTCGCGGCGGCTGCTGCTGCTGCTGCTGCTGCTGCTTTTTCTGTTGCAAGTGAAACAAACCTTCATCGACAGAGATGGTTTTCCTCTGGGCTGCTTTGTCTGAGATTCCCCAGATGAACACCGACTCGTTTATGTCATTATCCAAGTTCGATAGCTCCCCTAACACAGGCAAGGCTTTGGGGCTGTCATCTTCCACTGGCTGGGCTTCTGGTGAGAGAAACAACAGATCTGAAACTGACAACTGATCACATCAAAACACTCCAGGGGATGGCAACCCAAGACTACAGAAGTAACACATTAGCTTGCAATGATACCATGCACAGGTGCAGCTCATCTGTCTTCTCCTGGCACTGTGAGCCTGACCAAGTTGAAGAGACATTATTTATGAACTTACGGCTTCCAGAATGACTCCAGGTGAAGCCATATGGGCATCATAAAGCATCGTGTCACAGAAGGCTTCTGCCACCCTCGGACACATCCAACGTCAATAAAGGGGTAATACCATTTGGTGGTGAAAAGTTAAAGGCTTTCAGACAGAACAAGGTTTATATACACTGAAGTAGACTTCAAATGTGAGCTCCAGCACTTAGTAGCTGCGTAAATTTGGGCAAAGTCCTTATTTTCTAAGTCTCTCTCTTAATCCACACATTACGAATAATAAAACTTAACCTCAGAAGAGCTGCAGGAGGTAAATGCAACGGTGTATACAAACTATCACATTCAATGCATGTCTCACAGTAGGCACCCCATAAGAGAAATTAAAGATCCCTTTTCCCTGCAGTAGTATTTGCTTACTATGGGGGCTCTTCATCTCTTAATGAGGAACCTTATGGTTGTATCACAAAACATCAGGATCATTCCAGTGGTCTATGTAATTAATCGCTTCCACAGAGGAAACAAATAATGATATTTTACACATATCTGGATAAGCACTAATTTTTAGCTCTTAAGCATGTAAAAAAATGCTGGGATGGCCATTTCTCAGATATGGGAAAGAGAGCCACTGGTTTATCAAAATTGCTCGACAAGAAGAAACCAACTCCTACTGCTTTCCCTTAGAAACAGACTTGTGAGAACAGAATGTAAATCTGCTTTCACTAAAGATCTTTGTTTAGGAGGGTTGTATTTCTCATGACTGACAGATTTTGGTAAGGGAATCCTCAGTAGGAAAATCTGTACTCATTTCACAGAGTAAAAGAGTCCACGTGATAACAAAAAATCCAAAATGTTATGCCGGGTAGACCTCTGAGGCACTCTACCTAACTTCACTTTTCCCAACTGAGAACATCGATGTTCAGGAGCTGGTCATTATTGACCCATCTCCCATTTCTTATTATCCCCAAAACAGAAGAAGAAATCTTGAACAAGTGCCCATTATTTGGGGGATCTCTACCATGCTGAGGTAGTTTCAGTGGAGCCAACACAAACTAGACCCAGGAATGGCAAATGGCTTAACCCAGTCTACCATGTCCCATCTTACCCCACAAAGGATGTTAGATGGAAAATATGCTTCTGGGTTCCAGCCACATGCCACTGCTCTCCAGGTGAATCAGGGTGAATGAACAAATGTTACAAACCTGGACCAGTAGAGTGCTCATAAAGGGAAGACTGAGGACAAAAAGAAAACCAAATAGTCAGCCAAATTCCAAATAGGTTCCTTGTAAGAGTTCAGAAAGCCTCAGTAAGAACCCACAAACATGGAAGGAACATTCTCTGAGGAATGTGTGCCCATTATGTGGCACAGGGTCTACTACACTGTAAATGTTCATTGAAGTTAGTAATTGATAATAAAAAAATTAAAAAATAACCAGTAAAGAGGAAGATGAAGGAATTTCTAATAAGTAATTTGAGCTCATAAATTACACGGGGCATGACACTAACATTTTACCATGTTGTTTCATTCAATTCTCACAGCAACTTGAGATATAAACCCCCAGTTTGTGGATAAGGAAACTGAGGCACAGGTACTTAATGTACAAAGTCCCACCACCATATTTGCCCAACTACCAGCATCTGTTACTATAGACTCTGCTTCCCTCCCGTTTCTGTGGATGAACTATTTCCCCAAAGGTCACCTCTTGCCTACTCAAGGACATCACTGCAACCCCGTGTTGTCTCTACTTCACCAACAATTTTCCCTTCTACACGACATTGTTCTCAACACCTGTATGTTATTTGTTATCCTGAGTGTAAAAGATACCTTCAAGTTGATCCCATGTCTCCCTCCAGCAACTGCCCACTTATATGCTCTCCCATGTAATAAAAATCCTCTCAAGAATGGTCAAAACTCACTGTCTAAACTCCCATTCTCTCTTGAACTCACTCCAATCTGGCTTTTACTGCCACCACTCTACCTGCCCTTGTCCTCTAAACTGCCATTCTAAACAGCTCTTGTCAGAGGCACTGACAGCCTCTACCTTGCTATGTCAGTCCTCACCTTCATTTGGCCTGCCAGCAACACTCGACACAGGCAAGCAATCCTTACCTTCCTGAAGCCTTCTTCAGTTGGCTTGCAGAGCCTCACACTGCCCAGGTTTTCCTTCTATTTCACTAGCTGTCCCTCCTCAGTCATCCCTATTGGTAGCACCTCTCTTATAGTTACTGGAGAGACAGTGTTAGGGGGTAGTTAGAAGCCCAGACTCTGAAGCCAGACAGCACAGGTTGGATTCTGACTACATAATGCAGCAGGTACATGACCTTGGGCAAGTTACTTAACCTCTTTCTCCCAGTCTCCTAATCTATAAAATAAGGGTAATAACAGGAGCCATATTATAAGGCTGTCAGGAAAATCAAATGAATTCATGTACAAAAAACATTCAGAACACGGTCTGCTACTCAGTAAGTATTACACGAGCCTTAACTATTTTTATTACCCACTTCTTAACATCAAGTGCCTAAGGGTTCAGCCCTTGGAGACTGTCCTTCTTTGGGTGATATTACTTCTCATTGCTTTAAATAACATCTAGAGGCATATTTAAATCTACAGTATAGACCTCTCCTCTACAAGGTGCAGTGGTCTAATTATCTCCTCTTACATATTTAATAAGCATCTCAAACCTGATATATCCAAAACCAGGTGTTTACCTGGTTTTCTCAACTAACCTGTTCCCCCCTTCTTTTCTTCAAGCTGGTTGACAACATCTTTCCAACGGCTCAGTCAAAAACCCTATAGTTATTCTTGACTTCTCTTTCCCTAACACCCAACATGCAGTCTGTCAGCAAATCCTGATAACACCACCTTTATTTTTATTTTTTTTTTTTTGTCTGAGAGAAAGACAGAGAGAGCACAAGGAGGGGGAGTGGCACACAGAGCAGCCAAGGGAAAAGCAGGCTCCCAGCTGACTAAGGAGCCCAGTGTGGGACTCTATCCCAGGACCCTGGGGTCATGCCCTGAGCCAAAGGCAGAGGTTTAGCCAACTGAGCGACCCAGGTATCCCAACACTAGCTTTAAATATATGCACAATTTGACCACCTCTCACTTTCTCTCTGGCTGCTCACCTCATTCAAGACACCATAATCTCTTGCATGGATCATTTTAATAGGCTTATAACCATTCTGCATGCTTCTATCTATTGTCAACACAGCACAGTCTTTTAAAACTTGGAGCCAGATCATACCATTCCCCTGCTCAAAACTCTCCGTAAGCCTCCCTTCTCACTTAGGAAAAAATGCCATGTCTTTATTGGCCTACAAGGCCTGACCTTCTGCGCCTCCCTTCTTCTGCCTCTTTAAGCTCATCTCCTATTACTCTCCCATTTGCCCTAGGCATAAATCTCTGTTTCTGAAATTTAAGAACACCTTGAGACCCACCCCAGGACCTTTGAAGTTGCCATTTCCTGTGGAACACTCTACCCCCAAATACCTGATTCATTTCTTTACTCCTTCAACCCTCTTTCCAGTGTCACTTTCTTGGTGACACCTTCTCTGATCACCCTATTTAAAACTGCTCTCCTCTCAGCATTCCTCTTCCCCTACCTGTACTTTTTTTCCATAATACTAATCACCAAGTAACATACTGTATATCTCCTATTTTTGTGTGTGTTGTCTCCCAAAGTCTTCCCCTGTGAAACGTAAGCCTCATGAGAGTTAGACTTTTTTAAAAACTTTTTGTCTTCACAATGCTTAGAATAGAGCCTGCACCAAGTAAATGTTCATTAAATATTTATTGGACTGATAGATGGAACTAAGAGGATTCAATCTCTTATCAAAGGGCACAGAGTTAGTACATGATCAAGTTAAACAGATATGTATGCTTCCATAGCCCATATTATTTCCAATGCACAGGCAATGTCTCTATCAACATGTTGTGCAAATCATTCTAGATGTATTGCGTACAAAAGCAATGTTTTAATTTCTAGTGACTGGTAGGGTTTATGCTACATTTCAGTGGCTTTAGGCTGCATGTCTGTCATTGCCTGCTAACATTTCTATCAACAAAATACTTCGTGAGCTACGAGTGTATTTTACCAAAGGGAAGAACAGCCACTTTATTCCTTTGAATAGATTTATTGAAATCAACATTCTGGCTGAAATGAGAATTTTCCTTATGGCAGATGTCCTTGACTATCCATTCAGAGATAAGAAACAATCTCTAACACCTTTTAAATTTCTTTCGTGCACCAAATTATTTGTGAAAAAATAAACGATGCCCTGGAATAATTGAATTCTTGAAACATGTTTCAGAAGTGGTAGCTGAGCGCTTTAAGGGACCAGAGTCTCTGTGAGTTGTTTTCGACAATAAGCAGGAAATTAAATTTGTTTTTCTTTTGTAACTTTTCATTTGTTACTTTGAGGATCTCTTTTTTTATGTTTATTTTTTTATTTTTTACTTTTTTGGTGTCCCAATATTCATTGTTTATGCACCACACACCCAGTGCTCCATGCAATATGTAGGTGAATCTATCTATCAGGAAAAACATGCTGTCCACATGGGGCAGAATACTAAGAGACCCTTCACTGTGGGAGAACACTGGTGAAGCAGCAAAGATCTCTGGTTTAGGAGTCAGAAATTTAGGTTCCATTCCCAGTTCTATCCCTTAAATCTGGGTGACCTTGGGAAAGCTCTTTAGTCCACTTGGACTCTAAGTTTTTATCTATATAAAGAAGGGTTTGGACTAGCTAATCTGTTATCCCATTTGATGCTGAAATTTGTTATACCATTTATATGAATGTTATACCATTTATACCAGTTCTGTTTCTAGTTGGGAGGCTAGCCATATTCCATAATGCAACCAAGTGACAGATAACTAAGTTTAAGCAGGCAGACTCTGCTTATAAGCAGACCAAATCTACCTGGTCTATGTCAGAATGTATTATTTTATTCATTTAAAAAGTACTTATCATATATCTACCACTCTTTTACATGTTGAGTATACAAAGAGAAGTAAAACACAGTCTTTGTATTGAAGGGGTTCATAGCCTAATATAGAACAGAACAAAGCACAAAGAAAATATGATGCTGTGATGGTGGGGGAAACAGAAGAGAGTCACCTGTTTAAGTCTGGGATTTAGAATGGCTTTTTGGAAGGAGTGATGCTTGAGTAGAATCTTAAGAATGAGAAGAAGTTGTTCAGAAGAAGAAAGTTTAGAGAGGGATGAAATGGCTGATCCAGATGGAGAAACATCACCCCAAAAGGTGAGAAAGCTGCCAGAACTGCTCTTTGTTTAATTAATTAAGATTTGGGGGTGAAATTTTGACTTTCTGTGTTATTTCTCTTGCTAGTCTCCAAAAATTTAAAAGACCTTATATTTGTTCATCACAAAGGATAGGAAATGAGATTTGGGTCTCAAAGTCTGTTCTATAACACTGTATACATAGGAAGGCAAAATAATTGAGCAAGGTAAGATCTGGAAGTTATCTTTACATCTCTTTGCTAATGTTGCCCTTACGTCCAGCCATCTGCTCTCTCCTACCCCACTGACCTTCACTATTCCACTGAATAATTTGTGTAGGTGTATACAACCATTCAGAATGTGTTAGCATCCATCAAATAAAGATGTGATATGGCTGAATAAATCTTGCATGAGAAAATGTATTATCCTGGGAAGCACGGTGGGACACAGGTGCCAGACATTCTGGTCTTGAGTCTTGACTCAAAACTCACTTTCTTCATCTGAAAATGGGAGGTAATAATAGTCCTTACTTCAGAGGTTTGTGAATTAAATGAGATAATGCAGGAGCACCTTGGTGGCTCAGTCAGTTAAGCATCTCACTCGGAATTTCAGTTCAGGTGGTGATCTCAGGGTCATGAGATTGAGCCCCGAGTTGGGCTCCACACTCAGCAAGAAGTCGGCTTGAGATTCTTTCTCTCCCTCTGCCCCTCCCCCCACTCGTTCTCTCTCTCTCTCAAATAAATATTTTTTTATTTATTTATGTTTTTAGCCCCAGGAGTACAGGTCTGTGAATCACCAGGTTTACATATTTCACAGCATTCACCATAGCACATACCCTCCCCAATGTCCATAACCCTGCCATCCTCTCCCGACGCCCCTCCCCCCAGCAACCCTCAGTTTCTTTTGTGAGATTAAGAGTCTCTTATGGTTTGTCTCCCTCCCGATCCCATCCTCTATCATTTATTCTTTTCCTACCCCCCAAACCCCCACATTGCATCTCTACTTCCTCATATCAGGGAGATCATATGACAGTTGTCTTTCTCTGATTGACTTATTTCACTAAGCATAATACCCTCTAGTTCCATCCATGTCGTTGCAAATGGCAAGATTTCATTTCTTTTGATGGCTGCATAGTATTCCATTGTATATATATATATATATATATATATATATATATATATATATATATACCACATCTTCTTTATCCATTCGTCTGTTGATGGACATCTAGGTTCCTTCCATAGTTTGGCTATTGTGGACATTGCTGCTATAAACATTCGGGTGCACATGCTCCTTCGGATCACTACGTTTGTATCTTTAGGGTAAATATGCAGGAGTGCAATTGCTAGGTCATACGGTAACTCTATTTTCAACTTTTTGAGGAATCTCCATGCTGTTTTCCAGAGTGGTTGCACAAGTTTGCATTCCCACCAACAGTGTAGGAGGGTTCCCCTTTCTCCACATCCTCACCAGCATCTGTCATTTCCTAACTTGTTCATTTTAGCCATTCTGACTGGTGTGAGGTGGTATCTCATTGTGGTTTTGATTTGTATTTCCCTGATGCCGAGTAATGTGGAATATTTTTTCACGTGTCTGTTGGCCATCTGGATGTCTTCTTTGTAGAAATGTCTGTTCATGTCCTCTGCCCATTTCTTGATTGGATTATTTGTTCTATGGGTGTTGAGTTTGCTGAGCTCTGTATAGATTTTGGTTAATAGCCTTTTATCTGATATGTCATTTGCAAATATTTTCTCCCATTCTGTCAGCTGTCCTTTGGTTTTGTTAACTGTTTCCTTTGCTGTGAAAAAGCTTTTGATCTTGATGAAGTCCCAATAGTTCATTTTTGCCCTTGCTTCCCTTGTCTTTGGTGATGTTCCTAGGAAGAAGTTGCTGCGGCTGAGGTCGAAGAGGTTGCTGCCTGTGTTCTCCTCAAGGATTTTGATGGATTCCTTTCTCACATTGAGGTCCTTCATCCATTTTGAGTCTATTTTTGTGTGTGGTGTAAGGAAGTGGTCCAATTTCATTTTTCTACATGTGGCTATCCAATTTTCCCAACACCATTTGTTGAAGAGGCTGTCTTTTTTCCACTGGACATTCTTTCCTGCTTTGTTGAAGATTAGTTGACCATAGAGTTGAGGGTCTATATCTGGGCTCTCTATTCTGTTCCACTGATCTATGTGTCTGTTTTTTGTCCATACTGTCTTGATGATGACACCTTTGTAATAGAGTTTGAAGTCTGGAATTGTGATGCCACCAGCTTTGGCTTTCTTTTTCAATATTCCTTTGGCTATCCGAGGTCTTTTCTGGTTCCATATAAATTTTAGGATTATTTGTTCCATTTCTTTGAAAAAATTGGATGGGATTTTGATAGGCATTGCATTAAATGTGTGTAGATAGCTTTAGGTAGCATAGACATTTTCACAATATTTGTTCTTCCAATCCAGGAGCATGGAACGTTTTTCCATTTCTTTGTGTCTTCCTCAATTTCTTTCATGAGTATTTTATAGTTTTCTGAGTATAGATTCTTTGCCACTTTGGTTAGGTTTATTCCTAGGTATCTTATGGTTTTGGGTGCAATTGTAAATGGGATTGACTCCTTAATTTCTCTTTCTTCTATCTTGTTGTTGGTGTAAAGAAATGCAACTGATTTCTGTGCGTTGATTTTATATCCTGACACTTTACTGAATTCCTGTACAAGTTCTAGCAGTTTTGGAGTGGAGCCTTTTGGGTTTTCCACATATAGTATCATATCACCTGCAAAGAGTGATAGTTTCATTTCTTCTTTGCAACAAAAATTTCTTTTTGTTGTCTGATTGCTGAGGCTAATACTTCTGGTACTCTGTTGAATAGCAGTGGTGGTAAGGGACATCCCTGCTGTGTTCCTGACCTTAACGGAAAAGCTTTCAGTTTTTCTCCATTGAGATTGATATTTGCAGTGGGTTTTTCATAGATGGCTTTGATAATATTGAGGTATGTGCCCTCTATCCCTACACTTTGAAGAGTTTTAATCAGGAAGGGATGCTGTACTTTGTCAAATGCTTTTTCAGCATCTATTGAGAGTATCATATGGTTCTTGTTCTTTCTTTTGTTAATGTATTGTATCACATTGATTGACTTGGGGATGTTGAACCAACCTTGTAGCCCTGGAATAAATCCCACCTGGTCGTGGTGAATAATCCTTTTAATGTACTGTGGGATCCTACTGGCTAGTATTTTGGTAAGAATTTTCGCATCTGTGTTCATCAAGGATATTGGTCTGTAATTATAATTTTTAATGGGATCCTTTTCTGGTTTGGGGATCAAGGTGATGCTGGCCTCATAAAATGAGTTTGGAAGTTTTCCTTCCATTTCTATTTTTTGGAACAGTTTCAAGAGAATAGGGATTAATTCTTCTTTAAATCGTTGGTAGAATTCCCCTGGGAAGCCGTCTGGTCCTAGGCTTTTGTTTGTTTGGAGATTTTTGATGACTGTTTCAATCTCCTTACAGGTTATGGGTCTGTTCAGGTTTTCTATTTATTCCTGGTTCAGTTATGGTAGTTTATATGTCTCTAGGAATGTATCCATTTCTTCCAGATTGTCAAATTTGTCAGCGTAGAGTTGTTCATAGTATGTTCTAATAATTGTTTGTATTTCTTTGGTGTTGGTTGTGATTTCTCCTCTTTCATTCATGATTTTATTTATTTGGGTCCTTTCTCTTTTCTTTTTGATAAGTCTGGCCAGGGGTGTATCAATTTTATTAATTCTTTCAAAGAACCAGCTCCTAGTTTCGTTGATTTGTTCTATTGTTTTTTTAGTTTCTATTTCATTGATTTCTGCTCTGATCTTTATGATTTCCCTTCTCCTGCTGGGTTTAGGCTTTCTTTGTTGTTCTTTCTCGAGCTCCTTTAGGTGTAGGGTTAGGTTGTGTATTTGAGACTTTTCTTGTTTCTTGAGAAAGGCTTGTATTGCTATTTATTTTCCTCTCAGGACTACCTTTGCTGTGTCCCACAGATTTTGAACCAATGTGTTTTAGTTATCATTTGTTTCCATGAATTTTTTCAATTCTTCTTTAATTTCTTGGTTGACCCATTCATTCTTTAGAATGATGCTGTTGAGTCTCCATGTATTTGGGTTCTTTCCAAATTTCCTCTTGTGATTGAGTTCTAGCTTCAGAGCATTGTGGTCTGAAAATATGCAGAGAATGATCCCAGTTTTTTGATAACGGTTGAGACCTGATTTATGACCCAGGATGTGATCTATTCTGGAGAATGTTCCATGTGCACTAGAGAAGAATGTGTATTCTGTTGCTTTGGGATGGAATGTTCTGAATATATCTGTGATGTCCATCTGCTCCAGTGTGTCATTTAGGGCCTTTATTTCCTTGTTGATCTTTTGCTTGGATGATCTGTCCATTTCAGTGAGGGGAGTGTTAAAGTGCCCTACTATTATTGCATTATTATCGATGTGTTTCTTTGATTTTGTTATTAATTGGTTTATATAGTTGGCTGCTCCCATGTTAGGGGAATAGATATTTAAAATTGTTAGATCTTCTTGTTGGACAGACCCTTTGAGTATGATATAGTGTCCTTCCTCATCTCTTATTATAGTCTTTGGCTTAAAATCTAATTGATCTGATATAAGGATTGCCACCCCAGCTTTCTTCTGATGTCCATTAGCATGGTAAATTTTTTCCACCCCCTCACTTTCAATCTGGAGGTGTCTTCAGGTCTAAAATGAGTTTCTTGTAGGCAGCATATTGATGGGCTTTGTTTTTTTATCCACTCTGATACCCTGTGTCTTTTGATTGAGGCATTTAGTCCATTTACATTCAGGGTAACTACTGATAGATATGAATTTAGTGCCATTGTATTGTCTGTAAGGTGACTGTTACTGTGTATTGTCTCTGTTCCTTTCTGATCTTTCCTGTAGAGCTGGTCTGGTGTTTGCAAATTCTTTAAGTTTTTGCTTGTCCTGGAAGCTTTTTATCTCTCCTTCTATTTTCAATGATAGCCTTGCTGGATATAGTATTCTTGGCTGCATGTTTTTCTCATTTAGTGCTCTGAATATATTACGCCAGTTCTTTCTGGCCTGTCAGGTCTCTGTGGATAAGTCTGCTGCCAATCTGATATTTTTACCTTTGTATGTTACAGACTTCTTTTCCCGGGCTGCTTTCAGGATTTTCTCTTTGTCGCTAAGACTTGTAAATCTTACTATTAGATGGTGGGGTGTGGGCTCATTCTTATTGATTTTGAGTGGGGATCTTTGCATCACCTGAATTTTGATGCTTGTTCCCTTTGCCATATTGGGGAAATTCTCTACAATAATTCTCTCCCATATACTTTCTGCCCCCCTCTCTCTTTCTTCTTCTTCTGGAATCCTAATTATTCTAATGTTGTTTCGTCTTATGGTGTCACTTATCTCTCGAGTTCTCTCCTCGTGGTCCAGTAGTTGTTTGTCTCTCTTTGCTCAGCTTCTTTATTCTCTGTCATTTGGTCTTCTATATCACTAATTCTTTCTTCTGCCTCACTTATCCTAGCAGTAAGAGCCTCCATTTTTTATTGCACCTCATTAATAGCTTTTTGATTTCAACTTCGTTGGATTTTAGTTCTTTTATTTCTCCAGAAAGGGCTTTTGTCTCTCTGGAGAGGTTTTCTCTAATCTCTTCCATGCCTTTTTCGAGCCCGGCTAGAACCTTGAGAATCGTCATTCTGAACTCTAGATCTGACATATTACCTATGTCCGTACTGATTAGGTCCCTAGCCTTCGGTACTGCCTCTTGTTCTTTTTTTTGTAGTGAGTTTTTCCGCCTTGTCATTTTGTCCAGATAAGAATATATGCAGAAGCAAATAAACTACTGAAGGAGTGGCAAAGACCCCAGGAAAATGTACTTTATCCAAATCAGAAGAGACCCTCTTCTTGTTCCATTCTTACTGTGCTGAAAATCGGTTTAGAGTATCCTCATATTCTGGTTTCACCCAGCATCAGCAATTCCACACGGTTCACCATGGCCCCTTCAGCTGCCTCTTCCTTCCTTTCATCTTGTCTGGCACGGCGGGTCCTCATCTCAAATAAATATTTTTTAAAAATAAATGAGATAACCCATGTAAAGTTCTTAGCACAATGCATAGGACAGGATAGAGAGCTTATAAGTTCCAGTTGGTTAATTCAGGCATCTGCATTCAGAAATCCTACTAAGTTTTGGGTCACTTGAGGGACTCCCCATATTCAACTATGAAAATTAGAATTAAACAGTGAGGCTTTAACTATAATGCATAAATCACTGCTCAAGCAATTGTTAAAGCAATCCCATCAGATTTTAACTTGCCAATTTTTAGTTTGTTGGTGACCAGCAGTCAAGACTGAGATGTTTAACCAGGGGATTCATGAGTCAAGACTAGGGCTAGATCTGCCAAATGCTGCTTCTTAAAGTCACTTGACTTTGCAAACCATTTCCCATTTGAGTTTCTTAAGGGCAGGGATTTGTCTTCACCTTTATATCCCCAATGCTTAGCATAGTGTACCATAATCATAGGTACTTTTTGTAGTTTTGCACTGGCCTGCCACAACTGGTCCCACTCAGACCTTGCAGATAACTAACTGCATGTTCATAGACGATCTATCAGTGTAGAGCTGTAGGGCATCTGTACATCTACGCTATTAAGTCACCATTATAGAATGCGTGGTCAGTGTAGCAAGATGGCACTCAGATGCATACTAAGACACTGAACCCTGAATCCAGAAGGACATCATGGAGCTAAGGCTTGCAAAAGCCATTTTTGCAACCAGGGAATCTTGCTGAGGTTTCAGAATCCATGCTGGGGGTTTAAGAGGCTTGGTAAGGCTTACTCAGGGGTCTTAAAGATTTGGCAGAAGCTCATGATGGGCAAGGCAAAATTCCATGTCCACAGATCTGAGCATATTCTTCCTAAGGAACAGGGGAGACTTAAAGTGACACTTAACTAAGCTATCCCCAGACCGTATTCCCCAATATTCTTCCCAGGGAAAATATCCTTTCAGTTAATTCCTGGTAATTATGGCTTCTATAAGATACACATGTCTGATGATTCATTTGCATCAAACTTTTAACCCAGCACTCTACTGGACAACTTCAGACACTTAATACTTATCTGTGGAATCACTAAAAGTATGCATGAAAGAGCATTTTCATCCCCATGATTAAATAGGGGTTATTTTCTCTCTGTCTCCCCAAGGAAACAAAGGAGAAGCCACTTGCTGATGCCTTTTGGGCAGGAGGAGCCGTTGGCTCTCAGATTTCAGGGCTGCTATGCGGTGTCTCTGGTTTCATTAAGATGTAACGTTTGTGGTAACAGCATCTGCTGTGCTTCTAATGAACACCCAGTGACAAACACAGAGCCTCTGCCTCTCCCCAGGCCCTGCAGAGGACAGAGGGGCCGCAGCTGGAGACACAGAACAACCTCATATTTCATAACAATTACTCTGGATTATCACGAAAGGTGGCAAAAAAAAAACTATTAGCAAGTTTGTGGAAAGAAAATTTAAGGCTTGGCAGCTCAAAGGTGTGACAGATTTCTCTTCTGATGAAAAATCACTTCTTGGAGGTGAGAAAAGGGCAGGCACCCTGCTCATAAAGTTAGCTTTACTTTTGAGCAACTCTAAGTGTCATCTAAAAATGTCCCTTGTGGGGGTACCTGGATGGCTCAGTTGTTAAGCGTCTGCCTTCAGCTCTGGTCATGATCCCAGGGTCCTGGAATCAAGCCCCGCATTGGGCTCCTTGCTCCGTGGAAGGCCTGCTTCTCCCTCCCCCACCGTCCCTGCTTGTGTTCCTTCTCTCACTGTGTCTCTCTATGTCAAATAAATAAATAAAATCTTTAAAAAATATAAAAATATAAAAAAAGTAAAAATGCCCTTTGAATTTTCTATGGCAAATAATTTCTTATTTCTTCCTGGGAACATTACAGGATTCACTACCACACTGTTGACATCCCACAGTCAATTCCCAGTCTTCATTTGACCTACCAATAGCTTTGGACATTGCTGAATTATTTCTTCCTTCTTGAACCATTTCCTTCATTTTTAGGATTCACTGTTTTGTCCTTATTCCCCATAAGTCACTCTTTGTTTCCTTTGTTAAGTCCTTATTTCTGCCCAACCTTTCATAGCCACTTCCTTACATAGCTTATCCGACTCTGGGCTGTCAGCACCATCTGAACCCTGTGGCATATCCTCTTGATTTTAGTGTAGACCTCTTCCCTGAACTCCAGACTAATCTATCAAATTGTCTACTCACTCTCTCTATTTGATGCATTTCTTCAGGTTAACATGGCTTAAACCGAATGTCTGATCCAGCCCAGCTCCCAATGCCAAGCCCACTGCCTCTTGAGTCATCCCCATTTTAGATTTTCATATTCTGAATCTTGCAGTCATCTTGATCTCCTTGTTTCTTTCATATCCCACATCTAACCCATCATTTAAAACGCGCCTGGCTCTAGCTTTAAAATATATACAGTACCTTGCCATAATCCTCCCACCCCACCTCCTGCACTGCTGCCTCTGGTGTGAGTCTTGCTGGGGCTATGAACAAGCCTCCTAACTAGGTTCTCTGCTTCTCTGCCTTGGCCCCTACACAGCAAGAGGTAAGGCTTAGAAAGGTGATTCTGATTCTTCAAAGTCAGAGTAAGCCTTTTAAAATTTAAGTTCCAATTCCCAAATCACTCAGAATAAAAGCCTCAGTCTTAAAAGAAATAAAGCAATTTCTTGAATTCTTCATTTAAAAAAAAAGCTTCAGTCTTGAGCTTGAGCTTGAGGACATGCCAGCTCTGGTCCCTCTGACCTGACCACCCATCAGTCTTCTGCCTCTTTACTTCACCCAGCCATACTGACCTTTCTCTTCCTTAAAAACTCAAAAGAAGCTCTCACCTCAGGCCTAGGCACTTGCTCTTTCACAGGCTTATCTTCATGTTTACATTCATGACTCATTCCCTTGCTCTCTTCAGATTTATCTTCTAATATTCCCCACTCAAAGGAACCTTCCTTGATCACTCTATATAAAATTGACTCCCTTCTCCTTTAACAGAAGCCCACGTTCTGCTTTTCTTCCTATGTAAAGAACTGAATATTAGTTGGGAAAAGGGGAAGGAAAAGAAAAAGAGAAAAATAAAAGAGGGGGAGGATGCACATTAATATTTTAAAATATCATCCAATCACAACAGCAACCAGGAAATGAGGAGGGAGAGGAGCCAATATCATAATTAGTTTTGGGTACATTGAGAGCCAGGGGCTGGTAGGGCTCCAAAGTGGAAATGTCCAATGGTCAGTTATTTCATGAGGTAGAATTCCTCAGATACCTGTGGCATGAAGGACAACTGGACAGGCAGCAAGTCAAGACTGAACTTAAAAGGACAAAGAGGGAGGCACTGCGATCACAGTGCTAAGGACAGTGTGAGCGTGGAAGGTAGCCCCTTAAAGTTAACAATGCATCATCATGATCCTCTGAGTATGCAGAGCACTTCAGAGTTTGCAATTTGCTTTTGTACAGAGGACCTTCACCACCCTGTGAGTTTATCTGGGTAAGCATACATATCCTTAACACAGAGGATGAACTATACTTCTTCATGCCAGCCCACCAGGAGGGAAAAGGGCAGGTGACAGCTGTCAGGAGTGAAGAACACAAATGCTCCTATCTAGTGTTCTCACATACTTTCTCTTTCATCCATTATTTTAGGATGGTTCTTAACCTGGGGTTCTCAACAATGGGCACAGAGAATCCAGAACTCTCTCCAATTGTAGGAAATACTGGATGTTTCTGTATACATACATTGTATGTTTTCCCTTGACCAAAGTTTCCATTGCTTTTAGAAGATTCTCACATAGTCTGCAACCACAGAATGATTCAGATCACAGCATTAGGCACCGTTTCTTAAGATGTTCTACCCAGGTCACCAACATAAATAACAAAATCAGTAATACTTGTTAAAAAAATACAATAGTGCTTCCTGGACCTCATTCCAAGTTATTCAGTTGGGACTCTCTGGGTATAGCCAGGAATCTGTATTATTAGCAGGTGTCCCAGGGAATTCTTAGGCACCCTAATAATGGCCCATCAACTTCCATCTTTGTCATCTACGGTTGACATAAAGTAAACCTCTAAATGCATTTTAATTTATTTGAGGGTGAGTGAGTAAACAAGAAAGGAGGAGGGGGCAAGTGTAGAGGGATAGAAGGAAAAGGAGAGAATCTTTAATTTTTTTAAGATTTTATTTATTTTTTTATCTGACAGAGATCACAAGTAGGCAGAGAGGCAGGCAGGGAGAGAGGGGAGGAAGCAGGCTCTCCGCGGAGCAGAGAGCCCGATGTGGGGCTCGATCGCAGGACCCTGGGATCATGACCTGAGCCGAAAGCAGAGGCTTTAACCCACTGAGCCACCTAGGCGCCCCGAAAAGGAGAGAATCTTAAGCAGACTCCATGCCCCACCTGACACAGGGCTTGATCTCATGACCTTGAGATCATGACTTGAGCCAAAACCAAGAAAGAGTCAAATGCTCAACCAACTGAGCCACCCAGGTGCCCCTCCAAGTACATTCTTAAACGTAGGCCCTAAGACCTGTTGAGTTAGAAAACTCTAGGCACAGTCAGCCAGGAGAATATCCACCATATAGCTGTTTTCGCATGACAGATTGGATCAGCTCTAAGGCAGCCTCCAGAATATGCAGGACCCAGCGGGTCTTCCCTGGGCTCCTACACCTTGAAGGCAATGAGCACAGGGAAATCCAGGAAGGCCATATGCAGGCTTTGACCTCCTAGGTGTCTTCATCATCTGTCAGATGATTTCATGAGCCCCAAGCACCCGCTCTTGTTCAATCCCAACTACCTGCTGAACTTGGAGGCAGGTGTTGGTTATGAGCTGGATGGAGGAAGACCTTTCTTGGGCTAATCTGGAGGCTGTCTTGCTTACAGATACATTGGAAGAGGGGTCAGCAAACTCTAGCTACAAAGAGCCAGATAGTAGATATTTTAAGCTTTATGGGTCATCTGGTCTTTTCTACCACTGTAATATAAGTGAATGGGTGTGGCTATGTCCTAATGAAGACTGACACCAAAAAAAACAAAAAAACAAAAAACAAAAAACAAGCAGTGGGCAGGATTGGGCAAGCCAGCCCTAATTTACCAACTCCTACACTGGAACCTAAATAAATGCCCAATCATCTTGACTTTTATAGTCAAGATACACAGAGAGAAGCAGTGATGTGAATAATTTAAAGCAAACAAAATTGTCAAGGAAAGAAGCACAAACACCAACATTCCACTCCCCGATATACAGCTTCGGAAAGCATTACACTCTTCTTGTGGCTGCTGATTTAGTTTTCTAATTATGTTTTGCTCCGGATGATATTAATATGGACTTACACTCTCTGAGTAGATCCCACCTGGGGCTCAGGAGGAGGCTGAGGGTGAATGCAGAGAGCAAAGTGAGCAAAGCTGGCCTTGTATTAAAATTAGCCACAGGTAATTGAGAAATGGCTGTCTAAAACCTGCCAGTGGGAATGAGAGATATCCCTGTAAGTGGCTGTGTGCTTATTAAATTTGAAAATGGCATCTCTTGCCTTCATTTACCTGGCTCCCGAAGGCCTATGCTCAAGCAGATGTAAGTCATGAGGTCAGGGAGGCCTCCACTGAGCTAGGGAGGATGTTTGTGCTCCTGACTTGCACATTTTAGAGCAGGAGAACACATATGGTGGAGAGGATTAATATTTACTGACTACTACATGTTAGGCACATTGTAAGTTTTTTTACAGATAATAACAGCTAATATTTTTGAGCACTTCCTCTTTACTAATTGTTTTTACATGAATTATATCATTTAAACTTCCCAGGGCCCCACAAACTAAGTACTTTTATTATGTTCCTTTTATAGAGACTTAGGTTAAGTAACTTTCTCAAAGACACAGACTCATTTAAAACATGCAGACTTAGCAGTGCACATTTTTAAACTCTTCCTAAGGCAGATATCATCACCTGCATTTTATAGGTAAGAACCTTGAGAACATAAACAACTTCCCCACAGCTACACATAGTCAGAAGCAGCTCCGGACCCAAGTCTGTCTGAGTCCAAAGTCCATATCCCCTTCACTGCTGGGTGCTACCTGGAAGCCCATTCACCCACCTAAATCTCCATGTCTTCTCCTGCCAATTTCAGATAGCAGCGTCTGTCCTGTCTCACTCATAGGACTTATGGTAAGCTCAAATAATAATCCTAGACTTTCAAAATGATGTACATTAAAAATAGTAAAGCACTGAATAACTGTAGCTTACTGACTAGAGATAGAAGCTTTGGAATCTGATCAATCTGCATTCAAGCTCTGAATCTGCCACTTACCAGCCAGGTGTCCTTGAGCAAGTTCCTGAGTTTCTCTGGTTTTAAATGTTTTTATCTGTAGAATTGGTATGATAATAATAATACCTATCCCACAAGATTGTTGTGAGGATAAAATGAGACACTATTACAGCTTAACACCTAAAGACCCAAACTGTGTCATCCCTTTTTAATTTTACAATGGTTAGAAAAACAGAAGAATCCAGAGGTATTAGAAAAAGGGATCAAGGATTCTGGAAGTACAAATACAATAGAGAGAGAGACTGAACAGAGGCCATGTCACAACCTTGCCTCCTGATTTGGCTCCTTTCTTCCTGTTCCAGATGCATCCACAGCTGTGGTCATATGAATATGTTGGCAGGCTCTGTCATACTCTATGAAAATAACTCCCCTGGGCTCCACTGAGTGATCCACTTGCATTATTTTGGAAAAGTATACAGCCATAAAGACCAGGTATACAGTATCTGCAGCAAGCTGTGCTATGAATTGGGAAGCCTAAGCTTAGTTTCCCATTACTGGGAAAAAAAAAAAAAAGGAGGCAATAGACCCAAGTCTCCTGTCTCCTAGTCAGCTGGCAGCCTACCCAAATGTGAAAAGAAGAATACTGGGATTCCTGTTGACTTTTGCAGTCTTTATCAAACGTGAAGTAATCAGTCTGAAGACAGGGACCCTGACCTGCAGAGTGTGTTCCAAAGTCTCCCTGCATTGTAATTTATAACACGCTCCATGCCTATAGAAGCAAGAAGGTGGTTTGCTTCCCAGGCCAGCTTTTATATGACTGATCTGAGAAATTGTGGCCCTAGAGGAGTAAGCACATCATTAGGACTAACAGTAGAGTTTCAGTCTTTGTTTCTGTGGGGAAATGCACTTCACATCACATAGCAAGATGGAGACATGAAGGTTCAGGGAGGAACTGAATCACCAACTGCAGCAATATCAGCTACTCAGTGCTATGCTTTAGGGAGACAGGGAAATTAGAGTCAGAGAGCCTGAGATAATATTTGAGAAAGCATTAAACAGACGTGAGGCACTTTTATTATTGCTGCTGTAGTGGGGATGATGTTGGAGGCTCTTGGTGATAAGGACTACGAGGACTATGATACACCTTCTACTGCAAACACTGAACCTACACTGAGTGCTTTGAGAGCAGGAGAGGGGAATGGTAGTGTGGCATATCCTTCTCCCTCTTGAGGACTTGGGGGAAGACTCTCGCATGTATAAACCCTTTGGTAGCTGCTGGGAGATGAGCACTTTTCTCAAATGAGACCACTATAATGGCCCCCTTCACTAAGTACTGACTATGTGCCACGCATTGTGATTTATACTTACTGTTTTGAGCACTTAGAACTCTGCAAAGTAAATGTCACCACTCCCATTTTATGGATGAGGAAATTTAGACTACATTAAGTGACTGAATTGATATTAGAGCCCAGGACATTTGATTCCAATATAAGACTTTTTCCACTACATCGTAACTCTCTTTCACTAGCCTTTCTCCATTATGTTTTCTTTTTCTATGGGTCAGTTGGAAGAGCCATTTGCCCTGTGCTGAATTTAGAGACTGCTGAGTTGTGCTGAAACCTGGTTCTCTTTGACTGATATTCAAGTGTCATCATACGGCCCCTCACACATTCTATTCTGTCAAAGAACTTGAGGAAAGGACTGCAACATGAGTGTGTTTTATGATAGTCCCTGGTGAAATTAGTGGCCTTGCATAGTGTTTCAGGATAATCCTTTAGGTCATTGTTCTATACCCACTTCCTTTACCAGCTGTTAAGGTAGTTCATATCAAATTCTTCTTAATGGAAGGATCCATTTCTACCTCCACTCTGCCACCTCCACTCTGCCCCCACCAACACATATACATGCATACTTTCATACTGCTTTCAAATGATTCCTTATCAATTAGCCCTTTTTGTGCCCCTTATAATGAAGCAGAAATAGATCCACCCATGAAAAGTGACAGAAATGTAATTTATCATGCATGGATTATGTCACTTTTGCCTCTGACTGCAATGTACTCCCTCTGTTTTGAAAATTCACAGAAAAAAAAATTAGTGAATCAATAAATCAAGAAAATGGACAATTCATTTCCTTCTATTCCAGAATCCTGCAGTTGCTAAAATTATTTTCCTGAATGCAATGGAAAGCAGACATGTCTCTCTATAAGAACATTTGCATAACCAGTGCTAGTTTATGTACCTGTTAGTCTAGCAGTATGTCTATTTATCCCATCTTTTAAAAGATTTTATTTATTTATTTGACAGAGAGAGAGAGATCACAAGTAGGCAGAGAGGCAGGCAGAGAGAGAGGAGGAAGCATGCTCCCTGCTGAGCAGAGAGCCCAATGCGGGGCTTGATCCCAGGACCCCGGGATCATGACCTGAGCCGAAGGCAGAGGCTTTAACCCACTGAGCCATCCAGGTGCCCCTATCCCATTTTCTATAGAGAAAACATGTTCTGTTCACAGTCTGGTTCTGGTCTGCCCAGAGGCACACAACATCAAGTTCTCCAAGTAGGACTGCCATTTTAGCCTCAATTGATGTAGTTCTCTGTTTCTTGTATTCTTCTGTTCTTAGGCAATCTGTCTTATATTGAAATATTTTTGTTATTGTTTTAGTGTGGTTCATTTGTTAAAACTGATGAGCCAATAAGGATACATTACTATTAACTAAATCCATAGTTTGCATTAGGGTTCACTTCTTGTGTTGTCCATCTTATGGGTTTTGACACATGTATTAGAGTATGATATATTAGAGTATGATACAGAATAATTTCATTGTTCTAAAAATCCCCTGTGTGCCACCTGTTCATCCCTCCCTCCCTTATCCCTGAGACCAGGCAACCACTAATCTTTATATCATCTCCATCTTTTTGCCTTTTCCAGAGTTTTATGTAGTTGGAATCTAACATTTGTAGCCCTTTCAGATTGCCTTTTTTTTAAAATTTAAGCTTTTTTTATTTAAACATATAATGTAACCCCACCACCCTCTCCCAACCCCTCTCCTCCCCCCACCCCCCTCAGTTTGTTTTATGACATTAAGAGTCTCTTTTGGTTTGTCTCCCTCCCGATCCCATCTTGTTTCATTTTTTCTTTTCCTACCACCTTAACCCCCCCCCCCATTGCATCTCCACTTCCTCATATCAGGGAGATCATGTGATAGTTGTCTTTCTCCACTTGACTTATTTCGCTAAGCATAATATGCTCTAGTTCCATCCATGTAGTCGCAAATGGTAAGATTTCATTTCTTTTGATGGCTGCATAGTATTCCATTGTATATATATACCACTTCTTCTTTATCCATTCATCTGTTGATGGACATCTAGGTTCTTTCCATAACTTGGCTATTGTGGACATTGCTGCTATAAACATTCGGGTACACGTGCCCCTTTGGATCACTACGTTTGTATCTTTAGGGTAAATACCCGGTAGCAGATTGCCTTTGAAACAGTATCTCTACTTTTAAAAACCAATAAAACTAGCTCTCAAATTCACTAGGAGCAGTTTACCAATTTGTACTAATTCTGCAAGCTTTCTGAACAAGGCAGAATGGAGGTTACAGATTTTGCTGTTGCTCCCAATTTCTGGGTTGTCACAGGAATGTTCTGAAAGGTAAAGCAGTTTGGTATGGAGAGCTGAGTTAATAATTTTCTCCAGTTCTATGGTCATTGACTCTCATTATTGTTTGACTCATTTTCAAATTATCTATCCATCCATCCATCCACTCAGCCAGCCACCCACCCACTGCATTTCATTCTCGTCCTATTGTATTGTCCAATCCCACCATCCAATGTGTTGATGTTGAGTATGAATCTCTGAATTTTATGTATTCTTATAAAACATAGTGTTCTTATTGTGTGAATGTTTTACGTTTACTTAAATGGCACTGTGCTAATAGCCTCATTCTGTTTTTACATTCTCTAACTGTAACTGGTAAACAACCTACTCTGTTGCTTCTTCCTGCTAAATAGTATCCAGATGGACATCCTCCCCACTGATTTACTGGTTCCTTAGTGATGGGCACCTACGCTCTTTCCAATCCAAACTCCCGCCAGCAATGTGATGAGTAATTCAAAAATTCTAACATTTTTTGAGTACAGAAACCCATGAATAATCATTGCTCCTACCTCAAAACCAACTTTTTGGGGAAGGACCCAGCACTTGCCTTTAACAAATTCAAGAAACAGGTTCAAGTCTACAAGGGCTTAAGAAAAAACTGAATATTTTACTGAGAAGTCAATGGAAAGACAAAGGTATGGATGAATCACCAATTCCTTGCCTGTCCCCCTCAGGGTGGCTCTATCTTGGTCTTTTCCCTCTTCTATAAGCCCCCAAATTTACATGTTTTTTCACATGTAAAGTGATTTAGGCACTGGACTCCAATAAACCTCTGCACATTCCTCCCCTTGATCTGCAAACAAAAGATCCTCTTAGGGAATTTCTCATTTCTAGGGTGTATGTGTTGGGGAATGGGATTACACATGAGATCACAGTTATGATTCTTACATGCTTTATGCTTTCGTTTCTTTCTTGCAATAATAGAAATACACTAAAACACTGAAATGTAATGAGCACACAATTAAAAAGCATCAGCATGCAGAACACTTGTAATGGCTATTTATGTTACTTTTGTCATGCTTTACATAAATTAGCATGGACTCTTCTCTAATCAACCCAATGAGGAAAATGATATTAATTTCATCTTCTACATGTATCCTGTTTATAAGTATTTATTATGTGCCAAACACCTCTATGTTCTGGTGATTTGCATGCAATGTTTTATTTAATCTTTAGATGAGCCCTTTGAAATTTTTTAAAATCCTGTTTTGTAAATGAAGAGCTTTAGTCCTAGACTGGAGACATACTTTCCCAATCATGGAGGCACTGTGCCAGAAAGAAGTTGGCCTTCAGACTTGCCTGGATCTCCCTTACTGCATACTGGTTAAAAAGTTTAAAGTGGAATAATCCATTCAAGCAGGGAAGGAAAGAAATCCATCCCCTTTTGACACTTGGTAGAATTTAGAATCAAGTGGGCACAGATTTTGCGAGCCAAAGGGCACCTCTACCTTATATCAGTGAGATGTTATTATTAATTCGGGCAAGAAAATTCTTCCTCCGGGGGAAAAAAAAGAAAAAGAAAGAAAATTCTTCCTTGGCCAGTCACTAACATCATTTGACATTTAGCATCCCTGGTAGCTGCCCACAAAATGCTATTAAGACTCTTAATTTACTGTGACATCTCAATATACCCTCACAGTTCTAAACCCCGCCTCTTCCGTATTCCTGGAGAAAACTCAGGATCAGAAGCTGGAATCATTGGGTCACACAGGACTTCAACTATGGTTGCTCTTTACATTCACTGTGGTGCTTCAGAAAATAACAGTGTCCTGACCTTATCTTGTACCACATACATCAGAATATCTAGGGGTGAAAGCCAGGCACTGGCATCTTTTAAGAGCTCCCAGGTGGTTGAAATGACTTGGGCTTTGGTACCATCCTTTCTAGGTTCAAATCCCTAGCTCTTCCATTTACTAGCTGTGGAACTTTGGGCAAGTTGCATCCTGGCTGCCTCAGCTTTAAAATATTAATAGTACTGACTTCACAGGATTGTTTCAGGATTATATAAATTAATATATGCAAAAGTGATCAGTAAACAGTAACAGGAAATATTAGTTCTTATTACCATAATCCAATCCCCAGCCTCCTCATCTTTTTACTGATGCTCCCTCACCTGAGATATCATGTTTCTGGTGACTTATTGCCAGTACAACCCCTGGATGTGCAAACTAAGCCCTAATTCACATGGAGAATAGGAGAGAGTCGCAAAGTATGAGAAGGTCTCCATTAGATGCAGAAGATGGAGCATGCAAGTCCTTTGGGTAACTGAATTTCTCTGGCTATTACCAACCCTCCCCAGTGGGACAGTGGGTTCAGTGAACTGCCCTGTGAAGAAGGGGTCACTGATACCCATGTGGATGTTGCTCTGTGAAGGACACAGCCCAAGAGCATGGAAAAAAAAGAGGAACTTCGAAGTCAGACCAGCCTTCAAATTCTGGCTCTCTACAGCTTCCTAGCTGTATGATCCTAGAAAGAATTACCTAAATTATTTGAATTCCATTTCTTTGGTGCAAATGAAACAGCCTGTAATGCAGTATTATTGTGAGGATAAAATAATGGGGTGTATGTAATGCTCTTGGCATGGAGAAACTGCTCATTGACATTAGTTCCTTTCCTTCGAATGCTTCTTGGAAGCTGTTCCCACCTGCTCCTCACTCCTTTCCTAGCCACCCTGGAGGCTTGAAAACAGAGTAGAGCTAAAGTATGCCATGTTGGACTAAGAAATGTGTAAGGATTGAAGTGGCTTTGGAGAACTATTTAAGAGATAATGAGACTCTTGAGATACCAAGAGGGAAAAAAGCAAGAAGAAAAAAATTTGCATAACTCATAAAAGCAATTTTGCTTCATTTACTTGTTAAACTCAATTATTCATTCCACTGCCAGTTTTTAACTAAGCCCACTCTGTGCAATATTATGGGCTATAGTCTGGAGAGAATAGAAAAGAACAATTTTTTACTTCAGCTCTGGAGCCCAAGCAAAAGTCTTGAAGAGGCCATCACTTTAGACATAGAGCTTGGAACTTAGGGTGTGTCAATGCCTAGGCCTTGTGTGTGGGTGTACATTTTGTGTTGAAGAACAGCCTGAACTGGATCTAAAGAACCAAAAGGCATAAAATCAAATAATATCAGCTTGAATCCTTGATGTTTAGTTTCCAAATCCTTTGTCCTCTAATATCCTATTTGATCCTGAAATAGTTCTAAGGACACAGAGATTATCATCTTCATGTTACAGAAGTGATACTAACACTCCACGAAGTTAAATTTGTTTGCCCTGGGACATGGAAGACTACTGAGTAACTTCAGATTTAACATTCAAATTTAAGATATCTGTCTTTTAAGCCCTACTGCTAGTATTCCCATTCATGCCAAGCTTTATAAAGCTGCCTGGCTAATGTGCAGATGTTAACACCACTCCTAAATATTTTCCTATTTTTCCTCTGAAAACATGGGGAAATTGTACTTTTCCTGGCTCTTGAAGGCATGCATGGCCATGTGACTTGTTTTAGCAAATAAAATGTTACATGTCATATCCAGGCACAGCATTTAATTGCCAGTGAGAAATTCTAGACCAGGAATCAGCAAACTACAGTCTACAGACCAAATGTGACCCACCAATTGTTTTTGTAAATTAAATTTTATTGAACATAGCCATACTCATTTGTTTATGTTTTACCTATGGCTGTTTCCATGCTACATCAGGAAGAGTTGTATAGCTGTGACAGGTATTTCATGATCTGAAAAGGCAACAAATACTTATTTTCTGGCTCTTTAAGAAAATGTTCACCAACCTCTGTTCTAGACAGTTCTTCCTTGCCAGGTCAACTGAGGAGTCTGAGTATTCTAATAAGACAGGTATAAGGTGGCAGGGGCTCCTTCAAACTAGGTTGCTTAGCTGCTGCATGAAGAATAGTAGCTCTAGAGAGCTGTCCAGACTCATTATAGACTTTTCACATAAGTTAAAAAGAAGCCTCTGTTGTGTTAAGCAACTGAAATTATGGACTTTTTTTTTTAGCTTGGTATTATCTGGTTTCATCTGACTTATATACAAGTTAGTCAATGTGGAGGATAAAGGAAAAATACACTGATTAAAGTCTGTTAGGGTCAGGATGCATTGAAATAGTTGGATACTGGGTAATGGCAATGGGCATGGTAAGGGTGGATGGGTGTTCCTGCTTTTGGGACTGGCGCATCCTGTGATTTTGAAATAGAAACTTCTGGGCCAGAGATTGTAGGTTAAGTTTGCACTGTTGATAACTCTGCCTACCAGGTTTAAGGTCAAGGGAGTGTCCAGGTGAACCTCGTCAGTTAGAAATAGTCACGTTTTCCTAAAAAGTTGTATGAGCAAAGTTTCTGCTTTTTGAGTGTTGATACATTCAAGACAAAATGGGCTCTCAGTTATGAGCTGTTATATAAGGTAACCCTTCTGCAGGAATGTTCTGCTTCTCAAGATCAACTATTTAATGGCTGATGCTCAACACTGGCAGGGTAACCCAGGTTGAGGCTAACATGTCTTTGTTGGAAGACTGGCCCCTCTATACCAGGTTTAGTTGGTATTTACCTGTAATTCTCAGTTCCAGGGCAACAACACAGATAAGGGCTGCCTTAGTGGATTTAGAATTCTTGGCAGTGAGTAAAAAGACTCACTCAACAAAGAAATGAACATCTCTTTGACTTTTAAGTTCAACAGATCTCCAACTCAAAGGAACTTCTGTGAGGACACCAGAACTAGAGTTCTGTACAGTTTGGAGAAAACTCATCAGTTTTCCAAGGACTCAGAGTACCTACATGGAGGAATATTTTCATAATAATGTATCTTGTCCTATAGCATATAACACACTTAGACCTAAAAGGCTGAGGCAAGGTGACTTAGACTTAAGATCCTGAATGAAGCCTGACTAATGAAAGACTTCAGGTGTGTTCAATGACAGTAGGAATGGGCACCATGTTTTCTAGGTTACTCAGTGGGTGAAACAAGAAATATGTCTGACACAACTCATAGTGGCTCTCCCGAGGGCATTCAATTTACTAGATTCAAAATATCTACCTTTTTTAACATATACCCCAGCCATTTTCTCACAAACAGGAGGGAGAGGATGTGACTATATTCATTGCATAATGCTCAGATGGGGAGATATAAACAGCAGGAGGATAAAACCGGCTTTGAGTTCATCCTGAAGAAGGGTTGTTCTTAACCAATAGGTGACAGAGACCTGAACAACACAGTTCAGAAACCCTACAGATAACACCCATTCTCTACCTCCACTGGTTTGTAAAGAAAGAAACTGCTCCTTACTACCTACCATCCTAGAAACAAGAAAGAAAATGGCTCACTAAGTAATTTGTTTATAAAATATTATAGTCTTATCCTAGTCTTAATTGAGAACAGCGAAGAACCAAGTAACTGTCTTGTGTCTTAAAAAACTTCTTTACAGAAAAAAAAATTAATAAACATTTCAGAAGAGAGGGAAGAATAGGATTCAGGATACAACCAGGGAATACAACTAGAAACACAAATTCTTGTCAAGAGAACAACTCAGATATCTTGTAAATACAGTGGTCTTATTAACACTCTATTAAACTAAGTCTGATACCAACAAAGGGCTGCTTTTATTTTCTCCTATTAGGGTCATCTTCCTAATTATAATAGAACATCACAGATACCCACTCTGAGTCAATAGAATGTTCTTCCTACTTTCTTATATTTTATTAATCTACTTTATTCTCCTGTGCCTGATCTGAGAATCTAAAATTAGCTCATGTGTTTGAACTTGTAAATTGCTCATTTCAGACCATAACTGCTGAAGTCAAGTGGAGAGTAGCCTCGGGATGGCAGAATGAGGAGGCCATGGGCTTCCCACAGCATCTACTGGTCTCATGATGCACAAGACAATTCTTAAACTGGTTTGATTTAGGAGGGGCAGGTTCATGTGGGAAGAAGTGTGCACACTTCACTGCATACCTAATTTCATCAAAAATGGGAAACCAAACACACAGCAAAGGGGATGGGAGTCAGGAGGAAAGATCCAGTTTCTATGGCAACTGGAGAAGCACAGGCATCATCACAGTGAGAGTTCTGAACTGGGGCAGGAGTGTTGACAGCTTCACCTAAGGCCTATTGCCAGGTTTTCTCTTGCTCGGTGGTACCTTTACCAGCTGCCATCTCCCCAAAGTCTTAGAGTGAACGGGGACCATGTACCCTCCTGCTAACAGATAGGGATGACCTGCCAATATCATTTCGCTTTTACTACTGCAGGAGACAGAAGATAAGAGTTTTCTTCAGATTATTTACTCACTCAAGCATCTGGATTCAAGTCCCAGGCTGTCACACTTCTGTGACTCTGTGATCCTTTCCTCATTCTCATCTCTTAAATACTTACACACACACACACATAAATGTGTCTCCACTACATGTACATCTATAAACAGCTGCAGCCAAATGCACCATACTGACCTGCATACCTTCTGGTGTCCCTCAGAGGAAGAACCCAATTCCTCACAGGGAAACCTTTCCAGGTCCTAGCCCATTATGCCATAAAATGACCTGTCTGAATCAGATTATTTAAGTCTACAACCTCAACACAAGTTGTACATTAGAATCATCTATGGGCATTTAAAAAACTTCTGATGCTCAGATCCCACCTCTATATTTGATTTGGTATGATGCTTAAGTATCAGTATTTCCCAAAACATGCCACTGCCCCAACCATAGTGATTCTAATGTGTAACCAGAGTTGAGTGCGTTATAGTAACTCATTCAGCATCAATGTACTTATCACTACCTGTGTGCTAGGCACTGGACTGACTTTAGAGACCTGAAGATGAATAAGGCTTGGGAGTTCCCAGTCCACTGATAGAAGATAGACAAATAAGTGTATGAAGTGTTATGTGGGTCCTAGGTTAGTCTGTACAAGTTAAGTGGAGGAAATGTGAGTGGTTGGTTCTCTAGGGAGGGTCAAGAAAAACATTATGGAAGAGAGGATGATGCCAGACACCAATATGAAAAGATGGACAGAAGAGCAGTATCACAAAAGGCACAGAGGATATGATACAAGAACTAAAATAAGTTGATACCACAGGCATACTTGTTTGAGGGGTGTTCTGTGGGGAAAGATGAAATCTGGATTAGTGAAATATAAAACAGATCAGAAGATACAGATTAAAGTATGGACAGAGAAACAAATTTTAAAAATACACAAAGAAAACAAAAGAAACCCAGCACTAGAGATATAGGGACATAGTATAAAGGTCTAACATAAGTGTAACTGGAATCCCAAAAAGAAGGAAAAGAGAGAAAAAAAATCAAGCCACAGATCAAATACTACAAATCCCAACCAGAATACATACAAACAACATAGATCTATGTGAGTAAAACCACAGAGAGCCAAAAATGGGGAAAAGTATTATAAATCAGCTGGGGGAAAAATAAATACCTTCTTCAAATGAGTAAAATTAAAACTGGCAGCTGACTCAACAGAAAACAAAACAAAACAAAAACAGAAGCCAGAAGATTATGGAATGAGATGTGCCATGAGTTAAAGGAAAATCACTGTCTAACAGAACCCCCCTACAAAGATAATAATAAAGTTCCTCAGAGAGAAGAAAAATGATTCCAGACAGAAGCACAGAAATGCAAAATGTATGAAGAACAACAGAAAAGACAAATATGTGAGTGAAAACCAATAGTGTAAAATAATAATAATGTATATTATAGAATTTCATACACTGAATCAAAACACATCAATAAAAGCACATATGGTGGAAAAGGCTAAGGTTAAATGGTGTTAATATATTTAAAACTCCTGCATTGTTTGGAAAGTAGTACTAATTTATATTGGATATTTATTTATCTTTAAAATAAATATGTATGTATGTATTTGTGTGTGTGTGTGTGTGTGTGTGTGTGTGTGT